>SNQJ01S0016845.1:61619-88524 GCA_010110895.2 Picea sitchensis | reverse complement strand
CCCATTGTAAACCATGTTCTGAAAAGGAATTGTAATTATGTTTTATAGGCTGGTGAGCCAAGTTTTTATAAGCTAGAGGCTTATGTGTTTGTTATGCCAGGGAGCCTGAGTGTTGAAGGCCAGGAGCCTGACGTTGTATATGTAATCATGCAGAACAATTAATAAAATATAAACACCACCATGTGCAGACCCGCCACGATGAATGAGTGAAGGGGGATTAAGCATCCATAGAGTGGGCAAGGAATTAGGGGTTGGAAGGTGAGCAGTAAAGGGGCTAAGCGTTTGGCCTAGGGGGCTTAAGCCTGGGAATAATAATATTCAATATTATTCCAAAAAGAACATGTGCATTTTATGTTTTTACTTTTATCCTAAGTTCCTGGCAAGGGGAAAGCATGCAAAGGGGATGCATGCTGATGGAACGCATGCAGTTCCAAGGGTGACAAGTGTCCACCCTGGTGAATGCAAATAAAACAACTGAGATGAGCCATGAGGGGTCTCTCTCTCTCTCTCTCTCTCTCTCTCTCTCTCTCTCTCTCTCCTCCATTCTAACCGACTACCTGAGCGGGTAGGGAGCGCTAAACAGTACGACCGACCCAACCACTGCAAGAATACGCTGTGCGTTCTTGAGAGTCGAGAACCCCGTGTTGTCTTTGATAGTCCGTGCACATCCTCTGTCCGACTAATCGAACCTATGCGTGGAGGATCTATCCCAAAGTCGTGACCCTGAACCATTCCGCCATTGTTGAACCAGTTGGAAAGCCTGTGTTTGGCTCTGTAAATCCGAGTACACCTCTATTTTGTGAGCCGAGAAGCGTGTGTTTGTTTCTGAAGAGACGGTATCACCCTCCGTTCTGAGTCGTGGAGTCTGTTTGAGAGGCTGCGTTTATATTTCCAGTTGGATATGGTGACCACGCAGAGCTGGACCGCACGTGGCTTAATGGCCAGTGCAATTTGTGATTGAGCCTGTGTGTGATCTCTCTCTAGGTGAGGGAGGTGGATGTTGTTGGAAGAGGTTTCTTCTAGAGAGTGTCTAGCACCAACTTCAAGCTCTGAGACTTCCTGATCCGACCTGTTGCCGAGACCCAGAGAGGGAGGTTAGCACCGATGGATTGTGATTGTGAAGGTGTATACTCCCGGGTGGAACAAGCATGTGGGGAATGAGAGTATGGTAGTAGTGGGCGTAAGGTGGCATCCTGGAAAGAATCCTTCCAGATTTTCTGTGTTGTTTTCCCTGTAACTTCAGCCTAGCCTAGAATTCCTTGCCTTGGGGTGGAGCTTAGTCCCAACTCAGGGGTGACCCATTGCTGAGCTGATGAGCAGTGTGGTCTAAGGCTAGGAGGTTCGTGGAAGGCCTGCACTTGGTTGGTGGATTCTACCACTGTTAAAAGATAAGTATCTGATTATGTTTTTGTCATGTTTTGCATGACTCTACTGCTTATGTTATCATGATTTCCGCTGTGTATATGAATTAGTATGAAACGTTATTGATTGTTAATTATGGTAGTAACTCATATGAATAATCTGTTAGAATGTGTTTATTTGTTTAAATGCATGTGGATTATATAGTACCTGTATGTGTTATGTATAGAATGGTGTCATAGTCTTCTCTTAATAGCAATTAAGCCTTGGTAGCTGAAAAGGTGCGCTACAATTAGCCTATGTTGAGGGCATCCCCAGGTCATAGATATTCTCCCCAAGATAAAAATATTTCCACCTAGATGAGGGCACCACATCCTCTTCAGTCATTACTCATTTGTACTTCAGTTCGACTAGTGGAGTCAAGTCTCGCATGGAAACCTTGGAATTATCACCAAGTGTTGCATGCTCACCTTGGAATCATCACCAGGAGGGAGAAATTCACATGCATGAGACTAGGAGAGTGCTACACATGTGCATGAATGAGATTCTCTCCACTCCACTTATGTGAGCTAGTTAATTGATGACTACATGGTCGGTTAACTAGGACTGGGTGGTATTTCACTTTGTTTTTTGTTAGTGTATGTCCACATCTCTCTAGAAGATTACTATTGGGAATTAGTTTGATTATGTAGCTTATATATATATTGTAAATTATTCACTCTTTGATTGTGTATTATAGTGTGGAATATAATCATTTGTGAGTACATAATATTGAAGCAATCACAAAGGATGGAATTTCCATCGTTCGCCATTCTTACCCCATACAACTACTTTGATTGGAAGCCAACGATTCTACTTCTTCTCATAAGTAGAGGCTTATATTGAATAATTATGGGAACCGAAGTAGAGCCCAATTCCACTGATGAAAAATCTCATTTTCTCAATAGACATGATATGGCGTTTAGAATTATATGTTTATTGATTTCTCTAGAATAACTACTTCATGTTGAATCATTCTCAACTCCAATAGAAGTATGGACCAAATTGGAGGTCCTATTTGGGAATAAGGATGATCATGAAGAATGCATATCGAATAATTCTAAGATAAATCTCGCAAAAAATCCATCGGAAGAACAAGCTTCTCAACTTCCTCCTGAAGCATATTTCAAAGTTGAAGAAAGTCCCTCACATGCATCTCATGAACAATATGCAGGAACTTCTTTGCTTCCTCTTGAAGAATATCACAGAGATGATACATCCTATCATTCATATTAGATTTCAAATCTGATTTCCAAATCAGAATTGGAACTACATGAGCATTCATATGTCAATCCAAAACCAAGACCTAAATGGGCACAATCCATCCTACCGATAGTCAATGATCTTGTTGGTGACCCTGTCAATCCTAGAAGGATGAGATCCCAATTTGAGGGAGATCAACATGCTTGCATAGCCACAGAACTAGTAATTCCCATGAATTTCTACATGTTTCTGGCATTTGACCCTTGGGCCTAAGCAAAGGATGAAGGGAATCCGTATTGGAAAACTACCATGAATGAAGGGGATTTAGATGCTCTTCCTTCCAAGCGGAGAAAGTGGATATATATGAACATCTCACTAGTGCATTTACATCATCATATCCATAAGACATCTACATCTTCAACAAAAACTTCACCGAGCAGAAACTCACACATTTACGAGGTCTCCTTGGAATGAAGAACTCAACTACAAAGAAGCAGTCCTAGTCCTCATTTTGTTTTGAGGGGGGGGTTTGTTCCCATGTTTTTTCCCTCTTTCATTCTATGTTTCTTAGAAACATTGTAAAATGGGTACCTAACATGTCTTCTTGCAAGGACCCATTCATTGTGTACTCCCTAGTAGTACTTCGGGGGGTATTGGAGATATTACACACCCACCTAATATTTCTTTTCTTATGTTCATTATTCTATGTAGAGGGTGTTCCTTAGTTGAATATAGTGTCCCCTAGATGAAGGAACCACATCCTCTTCAAACATTACTTTGTTATACTTTAGTTAGACTAGTGGAGTCAAGTCTCGCATGGAAACCTTGGAATTATCACGAAGTGTTGCATGCTCACCTTGGAATCATCACCAGGAGGGTGCACTTCACATGCATGAGGTTGGGAGAGTGTTATACATGTGCATGCAAGAGATTCTTTCCACTCCACTTGTGTGAGGTAGTTAATTGATGATTGCATGGCTGGTTAACTAGGACTAGGTGGTAGTTCACTTAGATTTTTCTTAGTGTATGTCCATATCTCTCTACAAGACTACTATGGTGCATTAGTTTCAGCATGTAGCTTATATCTATTGTAATTTATTCAGTGTTTGAGTGTGGATTAGTGTGAATACAATTATTTTCATTATTTCTCTCAAATTGTTCTCTTCTTCTCTCAACTTTGCAAGTTGTGTGTTCACTATTGCTAGCTATATTATTTGTGCAGGTTTCACTACGATTTCACATGGGAAGCAGAAGCTTATATCGAATAAACATGGAAATAGAACCAGAACCCACATCCAAAGATGATAAATATGATTTTCTTAACATATAGGATATGGCTTTGATACTTATATACTTGTCTATTTCTCTTGAATTACTATTCTATGTTGATTCATTCACAACTCCAGACGAAGTATGGACCAAATTTTTAGGTCCTATTTGGGAATAAGGATGATCGCAAAGAATGCATGTCGTAGAATGTCAAGACAAATCTTGCAGAAAATCCACTGGAAGAACAAGCTTCTGGACTTCCTCCTAAAGCATATTTCAGAGTTGAAAAAAGTCCCATGCATGCATCTTAGAAAAAACATGCAGAAAATTCTTTGCTTCCTCTTGAAGAAGATCACAGAGATGATACATCCTATCATTTGGATCAGATTTCATAACTAATTTCTAAATCTGAATCAGAAGTACATGAGCACGCCTGTGTCGATCTAGAACCAAGACCCAAACGGGCACATTCCACCCTACCAATATTCGATGATCTTATAGGTGATCATGTCAATCCTAGAAGGACAAGATCCCAATTTGAGGGAGATCCACATGCTCTCATATCCATAGAACCAGTAATTCACATGCATTGCTACATGATTCTAGCATCTGACCCTCATGGCTATGTGGAGGCTAAAGGGAATCTGTATTGGAAAACTGCCATGAATGAAGGGGATTTGGATCTTCTTCCTTCCAATTGGAGCAAGTGGATAAATATGGATGTCTCATTGGTGCATTTACATCATCATATCTGTACAAACATCTATATATTCAACAAAAACTTCACCAAGTAGAAACTGGCACATTTGTGTGGTCTCCTTGGAATGAAGAACTCAACTGCAAAGAAGCAGTCCTAGTCAACATTGTGTTTTGAGGGGGGATTGTGTTCCCATTTGGTTTTCCCTCTTTCCTCTTTTTCAGTTGTTCTATGCTTCTTATATGCATTGTAAAATGGGTACCTAACATGGATTCTTGTAGGGACTCATTCATTGTGTACTCCCTGGTAGTACTTCAGGGGGGGTATTGGAGATATTACACACCCACCTAGTATTTATTTTCCTATGCTCATTATTCTATGTTGAGGGAGTTCCTTGGTCAGAGATATTCTCTCCTAGATGAGGGTGACACATCCTCTTCAATGATTATTCAGTTTTACTTTAGCTAGACTAGTGGAATCAAGTCTTGCATGACAACCTTGGAATTATCACCAAGTGTTGCATGATCACCTTGGAATCATCACCAGGAGGGCACACTTCACATGCATGAGACTAGGAGATTGCAACACATGTGCATGCATAATATTCTCTCCACTCCACTTGTGTGATCTAGTTAATTGATGACTGCATGGTCGGTTAACTAGGACTAGGTGGCAGTTCACTCTAGTTTATGTCAGTGTATGTCCACATCTCTCTAGAAGAATACTACGACACATTAGCTTGAGCATGTAGCTTATATCTCTTGCAAATTGTTCACTCTCTTTGAGTCTGGATTATAGTGTGGAATACAATTCTTTCATTCTTTCATTCTTTCTCTCCAATTCTTCTCTTCTTCTCTCAACTTTGGAAGTTTTATGTTCATTATTGCTAGCTGCATTCTCTGTGTAGGTTTCACTACAACTTCACAGAGGAGTCGTATGAAAATGAAGCACATGCGTTGATCAATCATACATCATGATATGAATGTGTACTTGTATATGCTAAGTAAACATCGCCTCCTTCTTTTGTGGAGGATATTTTTTTTTTGAGGAGGAAGCATCATCAAATCCCTTACTTTTATCGAAATTGTTAGGTTTGAAATATTTCATATAATGCCCAACTTTACCGCATTTCCAACATTTCCTTATAGGTTGTCCTAAAGATTTAGATCTACCCCTTGAAGACTCATTTTTCTATCTTGGGGATGATCTCTTACAAACAAAACATCCTTGGCCACACCCTCCATAGATTTTTTCTTCATTTCCTTTGATAACAGGGATGCAACTACATCTTCAAACTTCAATGTGGATTGAATAGTACTACCAATTATACAACCTAATTATCCCAAGAGTGTGGTAAATAACATAACAAGGTAATACAAGTATCTTCTTCATCCATCTTAATATCACCAGATAAAAGTTCACATACCAAAGTATTAAATGAATTTATATTCTCTATCATGAAGTAACCATCATCCATCCTAAGATGATACAAAGTAATTTCAAAGAAACAACTTGTTTACCAAGGACTTTGACTTATACAAATTCCCTAACATATCCCATAGTTTTTGTGCATTGTCTTCTCTGGAGACATTCAACAACACTGAATATAAGAAGCAAAGTCAAATCATACTTATCTCTTTTCTTTCTAGCTTCTCTTAGTCATATCTCAATATAACAATAGGTTTTTCACCCGAATCCATAGAAACTTGTTATTATCTATCTACAAGATCCTCCATCTTTAGTTTCCATAACTCTAATGTTTGGCCCTTAAGATTATCTATTTCTATTCATAAATTTATCTCCATTTTTCTTTACACGAGATTCAGTACACAACTCCCACTCAAGAACAAATTTATCACAAACCCAATATACCATTTCTCTTTGTTGCTAAACCCTAGCAACAAAGGCATCTCCATAAAGCTAATATCCTTGCTCTAATACCAAATAAGAGTTTGATAAACCGATGCAAGAAAAGCAATGCTAACAAAATTTTAAACACAACTATAACAATGTTACATTCACATAGTGTACACAATATTTACCTTGGAAACCTTTGATGGGGAAAACCAGCCTCAATAAGAATTGCACCTCTCTATATCACATTGTATCAACGTCACCAGTCATAATACAATATTTCGATATTTTGCATCATCCAAAAACCTAATTTGTTAACTTGTATTAGATTACAACCCGAGTCCCTTAACTATAATTATATTACAATGGGCTAAAAAGCCATTGGCTGAAAAAACACAAAATGGACCAAAACCATAGCTAAAAATTTATTTTGGGGGGATGATAACCCCCCACCCCCTGAGACCCTTTGCACTAGGATGAGACTAAGTTTGCTCGCAAATAATACAACATATGTCGAACACAAACCATTGTAAATCTATAGTCATTATGTGCTAATTATCTCCATTACCAATTTCTGAAAAACGTTTTCTTCAAGTATGGACCCTTCCAATTTGAGGAGTGTTGAGAGGCCTCTTAGACCATGCAAACGTTATCATACATTGTATACATTCTATTAAGATAATAGCCTAAGTGAGTACATGAATATAAATGTATAAGTTAAGTAAAGGACAAATGTATAACAAAACATAAAAAATGATTAGTTAAATCATGTACAACCACTTGAAACATCCTTTTGATTGTATAAATACTCATAAAGATGGAATAAGAACTTGGTTGGTTAACCTTCAAGCATATACTTCTTGACTATTTACATGTATTTTGTTGTAATATAGTCATTTCTTGTATGTGTGTTGAAACTCTATTTTCAACACTTTGACATCGTTCTGGATCTCATTTGGTTTAGGTTATGAGAGTAGCAAATGGGAACAGTAAGATAAGTGAGATGGAGAAAACCAGCAAGCTAAAGAATTGTTCTAGGATTAAAAATATGATGCTTCATTATTCAAATGTATTGGAGATGCTCCTCGGAGGAATTTTGAAGAATGACTCAAAGATATGTCATTTTGATTGTGCTCGGAAGAATGACTCAAAGATATGTCATTTTGATTGTGCTCGGACAAGGTTAATGGAGATGTTATTTATGAAAGAATATATTAAAAGTCCATCGAGTTCTTTCTATTATCGATGGTTGACAGAGCACTAAATGGGATACAATAGCCTACAATTGATGGCCTGTGTAAGAATTCAAATCACAATGCTTTCAATGGTACATAACTGGATTGTAGAAATTTGTGCACTGGACACAATGCAATACCAACCAAGAGATTGTAGTTGGTTAATGTCAATACGTGATACATAAAATTGTTGCAATGAGAATCGTGAGATGAAATTGACAAGTGTAGTCCCTCAAAACCAATTAGAGCATAATAGAAAAGTTTATGAGATGGTTGGTCAAACATATTGGTTCAAGTCCACGTGCCTAGCATTCGAAGAAGCATATGAGTGTCGTTGTTGGTTAAATACTATTGGTGAATGCAGAGAATGATACTCGCCACAAATTCCCATGGAATAAAGTGGGGTTATAATCAGTGATAAAAGCCTTGGACAATGGATGGCTCACGGGCAGATTGGCCTTCCTCTCCCCTTGACAAGGAGTTATCATGAAAATGTTGCTTGAGCCTATGATTTTTTTTTCGTAAACAAGAATAGGTAAATATTTTGTATGAGAAAAAAGTTGCAATCCAAATACAAAAATATATTGTTTAGAATAGCATAGTTTAGGTTATCACTTTCCAGTAGTGAAAGGTTCTCCTTATCTTTTGTGAGGTTGGTGGCTATTGTATGGAATAGCATAGTTTAGGTTAGTGAAACTTTTTTTTTTTTTTTTTGTGAGGTTGGTGATCATTGTATGGAATAACATATTTAGAAACTGAGCTAGATATTGAAGTTAATTTTTACAAAATTTAAATTTTTTTATCTATAGTTGATATCCAAAAGATTATTTTAGTATAAATTTGAAAGAAAACACCTAAAAGCAATCTTACTTTGCAAAACATCAAGAAACTATGACTTCATGGAACAAATGGTCACTATTTCCATAAGCTTGTCCATCACATGTAGGATGAGATTCTTGAGCTTCCATCTCCACATCTTCACATAACAAGTGCATTGTGCCCTCTTCTTTGAATTCCCCCAAAGCATAACCCATTAACAATCCAATATGTGATGCAACACATTGAAAGGTCATCATTTGAAGGGAAACCAAATGTCTTTTTAACATTTGACACTCTATCTCCAAAGCTTTAATTTGCTTGCCTTTCTCTAAAAGAAATTCCATTACTAACATCGATTCCTTGCTATGAGCTTCATCCCAAGAATGTAGTTTAGAAGTAATAGAAGAAGAAAAAAAGGAGGTTTTGTTATAAAAAATGAGATTCTCATTTCTCCTTAGAATCCTTTGAATTTCCAAATTGTCCCTCTGTATGATGCTCCCTTGATATGAAGAATTCCCAAGATCATACATTAAGTACAAATACCATAAATTCTTACCCAAAATCCTATCCCTACAAGAATCCAAATCAACAGAGAAAAACATTGCCGAAAATTCCATAAATTGGGGCATACAAACAAACATATCCTCCAAAACACAAAAAGGTAATGAACCTAGGAACGCCTTCACAATCCCAAACAACTCGAACATAGAGAACTTTGAACCTAAAAAAAACACAGAGCACCTCCATATTGAGTAAATTATCGAATAGTCCAGAAGGGAAAGAGACAAAGCAACTGAAACTTACCAGGAAACAAGAAGTCCAAGAGAGGAAATGCCTCGATGTAAGAGACAGACCCAAAAAATATGCCAAGCATACCAAATCACAATGACCTAACCCCAACAATGAGCTTCTCATTATCCCAATTGCAACCTATATATTGCTTTCACAAACTTCATAAAAACCATGCTCGGAGTTATGAAGGTTATGTGTGATGGTACCTCACTTATGCAATCCATTGATGGTCAATCATGTGAATTTATTTTGCACTGCTTTGAGCTTTGATGCATGGCTATCATGTGGCGAGTTATAAATGGTCCATGATTGAGATTCGATGTGTGGCTAGCATGCAAGGAGTTATAAATACCATGGTTATTCTTAAATAATTGGTTCTAATAACAACCCCTTATTGCATTGAAGAACTCCTTTTGCTAAGTAAGAGGTTGAATTTGCCAATTGGTTTGTTCACTTATTGTTCACCCTTAAAACATGAAAAAATTCCAAGTGTTCAAATCTTAGGAGCTCTTTTTTAATTACTTTTATGATACTAGCCAATTTCCCATCTTTTGATGATGTAGATGATTTATACATGAGTTTTATGATTATAGTTGAGTCTCCCAAAACTAAGATCTTTGTCTTCACAAAGAGTCAAATTTATTTATCCCTTGGAATAAAACAAGTGCCTATGCTTCATTATTTGTTGCAAATCCTAACCCCCATTCAAATGTTTCTTTTTGTTTTCCATCGGGATCATACATGATCCCCTCACCCCCCCCACTCTTGCCACCCCTTTTTGAGCCCATGAAATTAATGATTCATTCAAAATAGAAATGACAATATTATTTTTCTTAGCATACATATAAATTAAATTAGTTATAAAACAATATCTATGTCATATAGAGCTTTGTGGGTGTCACATAATTAGATTGGTTCTATGAAGAGCTATAATAAAGAAAATGTTCAAGGAATATGTAATATGGAGTCATTATCAAGCATATGGAGTTATATGTATAAATGATGAACAAGAAGGATAATTTAAATTCATCAATAGTGATTAGACTATTAAAGTTAGTTTAATAGAGTAAGTCTTAGTAGTTGAAAAGAAAGAAAGAATGGTGTCTATTGAATCAATTCAGTAAAAATCGAGTCCGTGAAAGCATTATAAAATATGAAATATCACTGTAAAATTAAGCACGCATCTAAAATAAGGAGGGGGTTAAAAGTGAGTCTTTAAGTAGGTGATCCCCTCTGCCTTTGTAACAAAATTTAGTTTCTAGCTGACATTGGTCAATACCTAGTTGACAATGTTTGGTCAAGTCAGTACTGAAATTTTGGTACCAATGAAAGCGTTTTTTAAGTCTTACTAATAGTCAAAGAGTTGTGGAAATAAAGTTTAGTCATTCAGTCTTAGTCAAGTCAAGTTCAGTTGTTCACACATAGAGTCCTGGAATAGTGAGTCATAGTCATCCTTCATGTAATGAAAAATGTAGATACAAACACATTGCTAGAAGCCAATTGAATATAACATCCAGTGAAAAAACTTATGATTGATGGAGTAGAAAAATAAAGAGGTCAACCAAGAAATAGAGAAAGTAATTCTACTAGGAATAGAAGGGATGAAAAACAGTTCAACTAGGAAGATAAGGGATGACTAAGTTGATCAACCAAGCATATTGAGCACACAAGAGGATTCCAATCAGGCATATAAAATCACAAAGTAACTAGGTATATTGAGCACCAAAGAGAATTGGGGTTAAGCACTTTATTGAGAGGTATTATAGTTTTGAAGTTGAGCATTTGTTGAGAGTATTACACATGATGATTGGACCTGCAAACTTATCGATTATAAGATCCCCACTACAATGACAAGAGAAGAAGGCATTCAAGAAAGAGACATCAGATGACACACACACAAGATATTAAAGAAAATATGATGACACCAAAATGATTAAAATGATTGAGGCCCTTGGTATTATGAGTGGTAGAGCAATTCCTTGGGTTGTGACCTCGGAGGTGAGAAGGAAAATAAATGGGAGGTAAAAAGAGCGCAAAGTAGGATGCTAAAATTTGATAGAGGAACCAATTTTTTTACGAGTATTGTGTAGTGTGACAGGGTGAGATGAAATGAAGATTCACTGACTACATAGGCACCTACCAAATTGAAGACAAAGGCTAAAATAATAACAATACCTAGGATATTTATTTACATTTGCTTCAAGAGAAAGCAAGACTTTGAGGTTTGAGGAGATGTAGAGAGGCCTCATAGGCCATGTAAATGTCATTATACATTGTATTAAGATAATATCCCAAGTTGGTATATGAATATAAATGTATAAATCAAGTAAATGACAAAGGTATAAGAAAACAATATTCTTATAGGGGAGCGATGTGAGGTGGAAGCAAGAATAAGGTTCATTGTTATAACATTCAGTTTAAAAATAAAATAAAATAAAAGAATATTATGAAAATTGGATGAAATGGTGGCTCTAATCCTACAAGATGAAATGGTCGTAAGAAGCCCCAATTAACCATTCGTTCAAATATGTTTTCATTGGCTTTAAATCGAAGGCCTTGTGGGGGAGCATGAATTGAAGGATAAAGAAGAGACTGGTAAACCCTAGAAGATCCAACGGTAGATTGGTTGTCTTCCCAAATTGATGAAGAACCAAGGTATGAAGTTACTTAGCCCAATGTAAGAAACTACATACAATTCATGAAAGACCACACAGTGATTAGTAAGTTCATGTGCATATGGTCTTCAAAGAAATCTCTTATGGGTTGGATCCACTCTAGATGGAGGCTCAAAGGCCAAGTGGATCTGAAATTATGTTCAAAAGGGTTCTTCATAGAAATCTTTGTGTGTATAGAAGACATGGAAAGGGTGTTTGAAGAGAACCACTATTTATTCAATTTTGTTGGGCTACACCTGAGGTACTAGACAAAGTTTTTCAGTCCAAAGAAGGAATATTTCACTAAAGCCCTAGTGTTGATTTTTATTTACTCACTCCCCTAAGAATTCTGGGAGAAGGAAATTTTGGAAGGCATCTGTAATACTCTGAGAACATTTTTCAATATATTTGAAGTCACAAAAAGTGGAAAATACACCTCGTACACCCAAATCTATGTATATATTAATGTATTAGGGGCCTTGCCAGAGTTCATCACCATAATCTTTCAAGATGAGAAATGGGTGCAAATCCCGGATTAGGAACACATTCCATTTTGTTGTTAAAATTTCCATGAGCATGGGCATCTCTTTTGAGACTACCCACACAATATTGTCCCCAATCCAACAAAAAAGAAGGAGGAAACTGATGAATAAGGATTCTCCAAGGTCTCTACTAAAAGGAAGTCTGGTTAAAAAGTTACTACCTCTATTGGTCCTTAAAACTCCAATACTAGTAACAATTTTCAGGTGATGGAAAATGTAGAGGAAGTACCATCTCAATAGGGGGAGGCTTCGAAAACCACCATGGTGGAGAAAGTAGAGATCATTCCCATCAAGGAGGACAAGAAGAGATAGAAAACAAACAACAAAGAAGCAATTCAGAGCACTGTGGAAACCCAAGAGGAAGATCTTGAAAAGGTAACAAAAGGGACGGTTGGAATATCCTCAGGGGGTGAGGAGGAGGACCATAGAGTGGAGATTGAACAGATCAAAATTGACATGCCAACCTTCATGGAATGGCACAGAGAACAACATATGGAAAATATCACACATCCACAACTAAGGAAGTTGCAACGAGTCCTACTCAAAGGTAAAACAAAGATGGGTGATGGATCTCAAAGCCTCACTTCTCAAGGAAATATAGGAGTCAAAACAACCCCACTGAAGACCCAAAATAAAAACCAAGTTCAGGACAAAAAGATAGGATGAAAAACATTGAAGCAAAAACTAGAGGAGGAAAGTGCATTGTTAGTCAACTTGGGGCAATCTTTGGGCCTACCAGAGAATCACTTCTCATCATAACCAAGATTTTAATTAATATAAAAGTGATTTCATGGAATATAAAAGGCCTTAATTAAATCAACACGCAATGGTTTCTTAAGCATAGGATAGCCCAAGAAAAAACAACCATACTCAATCACAAACAAATGTTGGAGAGATTGTGAGATGCTAGCGATGAGAACTACTACAACACCTACATGACTTTCCCAACTTCTCGATGGTCACCTACAGGATCATTGATTCTCAATTCAGAGGACACCTAATTAATTTCTATGGACCCGTTAATCCATTTTCCAAAGGTCTCTTCCTAGATGGATTGGTGACAATCAAGAACCTCATAATGGATCAACCATGGATTGTTGGGGGAGACTTTAACATGATAACCTCATTGTAGGAAAATAAGGGTGGACACCGAAGGTTGGACAATGACAGTCTAGATTTCAAAGCCATCATTAACCAACTATGACTAGTGGACATCCAAACTTCTAATGGGTATCACACATGGATCAACAAGTGAGGTAGTTCACATCAAATAGGAATTATGCTCAACGGATTCTTAGTTTCAGAGAATCTAATGTAAAATTTGTATGTAGTGATAGTAGAAACACTCCCCTTGTCATGCAAAATTTGTATGCAGTGACAACATAAATACTTGCATGCTGACATAGTCCATGATGGTTGAACACGGGACCATGTGGAAAAAGAGATCACTATCCAAAAAGAGATAAATGTAAGATCCTAATAGGAAGAAACTCTTTAGAGGAAAAAATCAAGGGTAAAATGGCTTAAGGAAGGATATTGAAATTCCAAGTTTTTTCATAATTTTATGATTAGTCGATGGAATCATGACCTTATTTCTAGCCTCAAATAGTCAATTGAGGAAAATTTGGGGAAGCACCGGGATATTGAGAGAGAACTTAGGGATCACTTTAGTTAGATTCTATTTGAACTGGTAGGAGACAATCAAGATGAAGTTCAACTAATTACTCGCTCAATCCCCAATTTAGTCTCTCTGAAACAAAATTCCAACCTGCTCTGTCTTATCTCCTTTGATGAGATTTCCCAGATAGTTATGGACATGGTTTTCAACAAATCCCTAGGACTGGATGTATTTACAACAACCCTTTTTCAACTTCGTTGGTCTACGATTGCAATGAGGTCTAGGAGGTGGTGGAAAGTGTCAGAGCATCCTAGAACATCCTCAAAGCATTCAAATCCACCTTCATCACCTTATTCCCAAGGACCAAGATGAAAACTTTGTAGATAAATATCGATTGATCTCTTTGTGTAGTGTTATTTATAAGATTACCACCAAAATAATTGCAAATTGCCTAGATTCTATTATGTCAGGGATAGTATCTCATGAACAAGGTGGCTACTTGGAAGACCAATGAATCCTTGATGGAATTTTCTTTTGGGTCCTCGAATTGAACTCTTTTTGTCACTTCCTTACTCAAAATTCCCTTTGAACCTATGCTTATGAACTATCCTACACTCCATTTGATTATTTCCCTAGCTACAAGATTTGTATATCGAAGGAAATTCAAGGTAAAATTATCCATTCTTGCATGTTTTCATTCTTCCTTGTGAAAATTAGTTTAGAATTTCATTATGTTAATAAGTTGCTACATAATCATAGATTATTTAGCAACTTTATATATCTATGGCGTATGATAATTTTGTATCAAAATTACAGGTCTGCATGGTTATGCACATCCTAGGTTTAGAACAAGACTTGGAGGTGATTCCAAATCATCATCAGATAGTCACTCACCTATCAACTAAGATCCTGGGTCATCCAAGCTAGCATGGGATCAAGGTCAAAGTTCAAGTCAATGCATTATATATTGGTAGAGTACCGGAGCTTAATTAATGCCAAATCATCCACGAGGTGGAAGTGATATCGAGTAGGAGAATTCCATGCATTACGTGGGTCATCAAAGACTTTCCATCTAGCCACGAGGATTCCAGATTCGATTTGTAAACACATGTGCACTATTTTATAGATATGTAGGTTTTGGTTCTAAATGATATCCTTTGTAATGTATACATATTTGATCATGAGAGCCTACAAGGGATGGATCTGATATGATATAGAATTATTGTAATGATATTTTGTTGATTCAAAGTTAGTATAAAATTCTAGTTGACTGACAATCTATGAGTTGTGAGTTTTAATTACATAAGTTTAGTTCCGTGGTGTTCTTTAGCAGCGTCAACCAAACTAGGAGGCCCCCTATGTAAGGTATGAATTGCTCGAATTTCAATTGGTTTTATTTTGATTTAGCATTTTTGTGAGTTTGATTGTTGTCATTTTATTTCTTGCAAGTTTTCAATTTCATTCATGAATTTTGTTTTTAATACTATAGAAATACTATTGCACAAAATTGTTAAGTGACTAAAGATTGTCTTATTTTGATTATAGAAACCTTCATTGAACATAATGATTAAAATATTGTAATTTCATTGCAACTGCTAGTCTAGTAGGTTAACAATTTCAAGTGCTTAGAATCATTTCTGTAGTTTCCTATTAATTTTGTTTCAGTATCATTGCATTTACTCTATTTTTTGTAGCCAAGCAGTAACTCTGTTTTTGGAGCAGAATAATGAACAATTTTGTTTTACATAATGTTCATTTAGAAATAGGTCATAAACTAAGTCTTTCATATATAGTGTATGCATTTCATCAGTTTATTAATCTCAGATTGATGAATTTAATGTAGCAGAGTTCACTCAATTGAACTGTTTGACATTATCATTGCACATGAAGTCATCCATTCAATGAAAGTAAACAAAACCCCGAACATGCTTCTCAAGTTGGATATGTCAAAAGCCTATGATCGACTGAATTGTACCTTACTCTAATGTGTTCTAAAATCCTTTTTATTCTGTCATGATTGGATCCTTTAGATTCAGAACCTCATCTCTTCTTCATTTTTCTCTATTATGGTAAATAGTTCTCCTTATGACACCTTTGTCCCTTCCTATGGCATGAGGCAAGGGGACCCTCTCTCCTTTTTCTTGTTCATTTTACCTATCAAAGGCCTGGTTCTAAGCATCATGTCTACTCTCTCAACTGGACTCATTAAAGGTATCAAACTAAGTCGTAATGCCAATCCACTCTCTCACTGTTGGTTTTTTTATGACATGAATCTCCTTGGCACCCGTTCTTCCTGGGAACCCCGTACCTTCAAAATACTCTAGGAAACCCTCATGATAACCTCTAAAACTAAAATAAACCATGGAAAATCTCAATTCTTCTTTTTTTATACCTTTCTGAGGGTCTAGGCCCATATTCTTAGGATTCTGGGTTTCCAGAAAAGCTCCCTTCCATCTGAATACTTAGGAGCCCCTCTCTTAAAAAAAACATTTGAAATGTATCTTGTGAAGATTTGATGTCCAAGTTTGAAGCCAACCTCAATTCCTCGACATTTCACTTCCTCACACTCCCAGGTAAGATTACCCTGGTCAAGTATGTTTTCCAGTTGATGCCTCTATATATGTTCTCCATATTGGTTTCTCCATCCAAAGTTCTTAAAAAAATATGAGCCATCCAATGATCTTTCCTTTGGAGGGACCCATCAAGGAGTGTAAGTGGGCCCTAGTAGCTTGTGATAAACGCTTCCTCCATGAGTGGGCTAGGGAATTGGGGCTATGTGATCCACTCCTTATAAGTAAGGTCCCTATGGCCAAATCCTGGTGGATATGGATAAAAGGTAAATGAGACCTATCGAGTCATATTTGGAGATCAAAATATGCTAATGACATTAACAAGTCGAACCTAGTCCATATGGAAGGTTGTTTTCTTGGGTCACCAATTTGGACTAGTGCCTGGAATAGCAATTTCTTAGTCCATAACTATTATTTATAGGAATTCTAAGAAGAAACATCAATGCATTTCTATAATGATTCTTGGTAGTAGCAGGCCATTCTAGCAAAGCATATACATCTTAGGTACACCCAGGCTCTACTAATAAATCATGGCTAGAAACTAGTCCACCGATAATGGATCGACGCAAGTTCTAACCAACACATTGTTTGCAGAACATGGATAAAGGGAGAGGGGTGGAAAATAGAAGTCTCCACATAGGCAAGAGGACTCCTAGAAAACTACCTCAATACTGTGATAATCCAAAGCCACACAGGAACATGAATCCTACGATGGGGCACTCAAGGAAGTGGAAATTTCATTGTTAAGAAACCCTATAACTTGGAAATCAAATACCACCTTATCTAGAGAGACCTATTTTGGGAAAAAAATTGAAATGCAGAGCTGCATCCAAAGATTCAATCCTTCCTATGGTTTCTAGTGATCAATAATACTCTTACCTAGGACAGGCTCCTCAAATGAGGCTTTAAAGGACCCTATGTGTGCTTAATGTTTCAAGAAGAGGAAGAGACTGCAAAACAATTATTAAACAAATGTCTTGTGGTTAATTTGACGTGGGAAGCAAGGGAAGCCCTATTCTGAAAAATGGACATATCCAAGGAAAGAGTTATCCTTACTCTAAAGAACTAAAGAAATTCCCCATTTGTGAACCATATGCTTAATAATGTGTGGAACATATTTCTGGGTTTCATTTTGTGGATAATCTAGAAGGAACGAAACCACAAAATATTTAAACAACTTCATAGAAAAAATGGAGGTCATTTTCCTAGGTATCCAAGACAGTATCAGAGAATCAATTAGCATGTGCCCTTGGCCAAGGGAAGCTGCTCAAGTGCAAGGGAGAGAATAGATCGTATTTTTCAATTGGTATCTTTAGAAACTCTCTCCTATTCCAAACCCTCTTAATCTCAGACCTAGATCGATCTCTCCAAAGATTTGGACTAGACCTCCTCACAACTTCATCAAATTTAATTTTTACATGTTTAAAAAGGAAACCCTAGACCTACAGGGACCGATAATATCTTTCATAATGAGGCAAGAGACATCATCCTTATTTGTCCTCCTACTTGGGAAAAATAACTAACAATGTGTCTGAGCTTCAAGATTTACTCTAGGGGATACAATTATCAATTCAACTTGGATTTTATTAACTCTTATTATAGGGATAATATCTCCTTATCATTCAAGCCTTGAAGAAAATACAATGTGGAACTGATCCAAAAATGATGTCACAGAACTATCACCTCACAGGAAAATTAGTCCAGGTCTCTATGCTTTTGAATTACATCCTATTCATCATCCCCTCCCACATTCGTCAAAGAGATAATAAAATAGTTGATCGACTAGACAATGAAGGGGAAATCCTACATACTGAATATTTGGTACCTTCTTGGAATGACAGAGTCCCATAACAACTTTCCAAGGACTACTCTGAGATTAACTTTGAAGAAAACAAGCACCCAGATGGCTCTCCATGTGTATGGGAGATGTGACAAACATGGTACAGGGTTGAACCATAACATAATATATCCCGATGTGAGGGGAGGGAGCTTGGAGGTCCAAGGAGAGATGATGATAGGACTGAGATGGTGGTTATGGCTCGTCTCGTGAGAAATTTCTTCAATAATGAGGTTGGAATAATGGGAAAACTGAAAATCATCATAGAAGGAGGGGGATCATGTATTTTCAATGAGGGAGGAACCATTCTTTTTTACAGTGGGTGCCTTCATCATTGTCCTATTTTATAAGGGTCATAGGGATTGGTTATCTTGTCTGCATGGGGAAATTCCATTTTATTTGTCTCAAAGGTCCTCATGGCTCTATTTGAATGGCTGGTTGGAGATCTCATCCAATGGTGGTCATATTTATTTTATTGTGGTTGTGTTTGAGGAGAGACTCCCCTTTCTTTATTGGAATAAAAAACCAAAATAGTAGAGGTCAAAGGGGTTTGGGGATTTGCAGAGGAAACTACATGGGTTGGATTCATCCTAGCTTGATGATTTGATTAGTGGCTTAGTTCTCTCGATGTCCTCATCAATTGTTGGTTCTTAGATAAGAAGATTGGGTCATAGGCCTTGCTGTCCATTCCTTGGTTTGAGTGGTTCTCTTCAATGATGATGGTTGTTATAGTTCCATGTTCGTGGCATGTTGGGCCCCTACACTCCTTGTCCTAGGTCATTTCAGTGAAATGGTAGATTAATCTTATGTGGAGGGTTTTGAATCCAACTTGAGGGGCTAGAAGAGAAGGCATAGGAATTTCTCTCATCCTACTCTTGTTGAGGCCACAACACCCTACAAGACCAAGGCCAAAAGGGTGGCCAATAGGGATGAGTATACCTTCCAAACAATGTTCTCAGTTGAGATAAAAGAAAAGGTTGGCGGAATGAGTGAAATTTTCCTGGAGAAGTGGAAGCTAGTGGAAAAAGAGTAGATTAAGAAGGATTTTGAGGGATGGTTCTCTGACTTTGGTTTCTCCAGGAGAAAAGACACCAATTTTTTTGGAGACACTTAGCACTACAATCTCACCAAGGCCCTCATTTCCCAAGAGCTCTAGGAGCATGGATCTTAAAATAAGAAATTGTTGGATAGGTTCATGTTGTTTGAAGACAATTTTGAGGTTGTCGATAGAATAGTCATTGGCATCAAAATTGAGGTGGAAGATAGGAAATCCAATGACAAGGATTGCACCTAGAACTCTGATGGGACCTCCTCGAATTCATTCATCATTGATGAGGAGGTTAAACATAACTTCAGGGAGACTACTCCTGATCTTCAAGCACACAGAGATCAAGGCCCTTCAGGACAGGATTGATAAGCTTCTTTGTTGTTCTCTTCTATGGTTATCATATGATGTCTCTCTATATAGATATTATTTTCTAGGCCATATTGTTGTTACTCTTACTGTTATCTAGCTACTGTTTTAGTTTATATGATATTCTAAACCTTTGTAAGTTGATTAGGCATAGACATGGAAACTTTAATGTTCTTTGAATTTTATTTTGAAGTTCTCTATGGCTTGGTTTCCTTTTATTCAAGCCATAGAGAGCCCTAGTTGTAAAACAAATTGCACCATATACAAAAAAAGGTATAACAAAACATATTGAATGGTTAGTTGGAGTGGATACAACTACTCCAACTATCCCCTTGATTGTATAAATACTCATGAAGATGGAATAATAACTCGGTTGGTCAACCTCCCCATATATACATCTTGAGTATTTATGTGTATTTGTTGCAATGTGGTCCTTTCTTGAATGCATGTTGAAACCCAAGTTTCAACAAGGAGGATGTTGACAATATCCCTAGCACATGTCGTCACCTTTGAACCTCAACCCAACAACCATTCATTTGGCTTAGTTAAATGAACATCTTTCCAAGTTCTCTAGGAATGGCACTATTTAAATAACTCAACTCCTAAATTCTTTTTCAAATCCATGTAATAATGTTGGTGCAAACGATAATGATACTACATCTAACTCTTTGTAAACATATTACAAGGGAATATTGTTGTTAATTTCTTTCATTTTCCTTCTAATGCCTTTTCCACATGAGTTGGAATTTGGTATTGGTTCAAGTCAACCTTCAAGCAACCCTTAAGCCCAATAGACCTGGTAAAAAATTACAACAACCTGACCTTTAACCCTTGAGAAACCATAAATTCCTTAAACCTCTACTTCACCAAGCTTTACAACTCGATTCTTAAGGTTATTAGGCCAACTAATCAAGCTACTATGCTACACTATTAAACACCCTATTTTCACCATAGTTTATTTTTTTATAAGAGAAGAGTGTAGATAACTTGGGTCCATCCTTACAAACCTACCTTGAGTTCAAAGAATAATCCTTGAGAACAGGGATGTAACTTAACAATCCTAGAAAACAAACTGAATTAACTATCATCTTGTAGTTAATTAAAGACATGAAAAATACAATTTTGGGAATGTTATCATGCAAATTGTAGGTTGGGAAAAGCTTGACCCAATCCATTGGATGGCGATAATAGAAGAGCTTACCCATTTTCACCTCAGATAAACCCTCCCTGGCTTCTGTGAAGGAAGAATCCAACACAAGGGGGAGTCTCGAGTGACCCTAGGGGGAAATGAAGTGGAAAGTGAGAGTATGGAAGTGAAACCCCTATAGGTCAATATACTAAGTAACAAAATCTTGATAATGAGTCTCAAAGATGGTTTATGTTTTCCAAAGTGCTTAAGTACCTGCAGAAGATGTTTGTACCTGCCTGAGACACAAGAAGGAACATGTATACAAGATCAAATTTAAGTGGAAAATCAAGTTAATATTGATGTCCCCAATTGCAGAAGTAAACAAGAATATATGTCAACAAGGAAAACAACTAGTTACTGCACATTTAACCACTTAAAGCATCAAATATTGGTTGAGAAATGAAGCACAAAACATGTAGATAAATTCCCAACACTTTAGCACAAACTTTAGTGGTATTAGAGGGTTGTTATAATAAGTTTCTAGAGTATATTTATAACATCCAAATGGTTGTAGAATTTTTTTTCTATAGAATAAAATTTCAACCCGCAAAGCAAGCAAGTGAACCACCCAAAAAGTGTGTTTATACTGGTAGATTATAAGGACAGTTAATTAGCAAATTTTGACGGTTGAAAAGTGAGTTATGATTGAATTAAAGAGAATTTTGTTGCAGCCTTAATGGTTGTAGCTTAAATTTACCACAGAAGAAACAAATACTTGGAGAAGTGAGATGCCCCAGTGGGCCAAGTAAGCTTTAATCACAAGAAAAAATTTCCAACTTAGACAATTACAATATCTCATGTTTTCACGTATCCCAATGCAATGATTTTGTTTCTCCAATGCAAGAATATTGGTGCCTTTAACTATTGGATTGTGGAGTATCAAAAACTAAAGAGATATTTGAGCTACTTCCTTGGGGGTGTAATCCCTTTTACTCCCCAAGGCAAGCTAAGCTAGCTAGGAAAAACCCTATGAAGGTGTAAACCCTTTTACTCCTCCTATGAATTCCTTAGGCAACAAAGTTTTTCAAGACAAATATAATGGACTTAGTGGGGTTATATGCACTTATACTCCACAAATTAAGCTTGAAACCAAGAAAATAAGCAATAGCAACAAATATTACTTACCTAGCCCAAGCATTAACAAGATAAACCTCTTTTTAACCAAGGAAATCCACCATAGAGCAAGAAATAGACATCAACTAGAGATAGTGCATCATCCATTCATCTAATAGCCAAAGAAAAACCATTACAAGATAAAGTGACAAGAGAGATGTAAAAATTCCCAAGTATGGTGCAAATTTCATCCAAGGAGTCTCTTCTCCAAAAATGTTATGTTAAAATGACAAGAGTTTGATCTCTATTTATACTAATCCTATAAAAGAGTTTTTCCACTTAATTTTAGGGTAAACCACAAAGTAAAGGGTCAAAAACCCTTACTTTTCCCCTTTACAAGCTAAATTCAAATTTAAAATTAAAAAATGCACAATAGAAACCCTAATGTGACGTCATCCCTCTTCTAGGGTGACTTTTTTGCACTTTTTGCAAGTCTTTGGAGTGGAAAGTGGAAGTTGTTGGGCCTTCTACGACCTCCCTATCATGCACTAGGTCTCTCTCCTCCAAGCCAAGCCTTCTGAAAATGTTCCATGTGTCAAGCAACAACAACACCACCACCACAACCCTAGGGTGACGTCAAGCTCCTCAAAAGTGACATTTTAGCCTCAAGAGCAAATCATTGGGATAAAAAAGGGTTGGGTTAGGTCCTCTGAGGTGTCTCCTCGGGCCTCCAAAGTATAGCATCATTGTCCAGTGTATGGGCCATGGTATCCAACCAATGGGATTCAAGCCTCAAGGAAGCCCAAGCTAGGCTTGTTCTTCCAAATCTGTCCACCAACTAGGTCTTGCAAAGACAATGAATGCACCCTCCAAGGATCTCAATTCAAATGCATCATGATAAGTAAATCAAATCAATAAAAGATCCATCTTATCATGTACATCCAAACCACCTCATCAAAATAAACAAGTGCTCAAATACCCTATGCAATTTTCCAAGTTTAGGTATGGGAGGGTTGACAAAGCGACCTATTGGGTGAATCGTACCTCAAGTTTAAGAGTGTTTCCCAAGTGGGTCCTTCTCTAAGACACGTGGAAAAAGTGACATGGATGGGAGAAGGACTCTTGGGCATGGGGTTCATGATATACAAGGGATTTTAATATCTCATTTATGGGTTCCTTTGTAGAGGGTGTGCTTCACCTTCATTTTCAATGCAAGCTTTGTCCAAGCTCATTTATTGTCTTTTATCTTTTAAATATGTTTCCAAGTTGAAGCCAAAGTGGGGCTTCTACATAAGCATGAAAAGCAATGTCCACCTTGACTCTACCTTGGTCACATCATGCTTTCCCAAGTTGGATCCATGTGTGGGGCTTCTACCTAAGCATGAAAAACAATGCCCACACATGCTCCACCTTGGTTGGAATTTTGTATTAGTTATTTTTTACGGGTCCCATCAGTTTCTTATGAGAGACATTTCATTGTCCTTGGGATCCCTAGGCGAGCATATAGAAGTTTCATAATTGGATTTTATCTTTTTCCAGCTATAATCCTTTGGGCCTTCAACCCCTTCTTCCCATGAAATGAGGGACAAACCCTTCTTGGGTCAGTACACCCGAAAATCCCTAAAGGTAAAAAGATGAGGGGCTGAAGTGTGGAAAATGAAAAGTATGGTCGGGAGTGGCACGATGACTCGTCAAGAGGACCTCCCAATAGAAAACATATCCCCAAGGGCGACCCACTTACTATGGCACAATGTCAACCACTAAAGTGAAACAAGGAAAAGAGCATAATTTCCAAGCAGACGTTATATAATCAAAAGCAGTTTAAAATGCACAAACTCAAATGCCTCAAATATTGAAATGAAACTCACCATAATAATTGGTTTGTACCTCATGGAGAAACACCCAATGTCTTTCGGAAGCCAGTTGATGTGGTGGATACCCTCATGATGAAGCTGGAACTATGGTGGCAAGGTGGGTCTATGTATGTGCAAGTGGAAACTATTGGTCAAGATGTCTCTCGGTACTCCATGTCTGCAACCTGAGGGCCTCAAGACATCATCTCCTTAGTTATCCCTAGGAAATGGGGATAACAGGGAAAAGGTTGGTGACCCAATCTATCCCTAAAACATCTACTCAAGCCATTCTCTAGCCTCAACCCCAAAATTTCTATCCTAAAGTCATTCTCTCTCTCATGTGAGATTTTTGCAAATATGTACGTGATATGAACACTCGTGAATTTTTCAGAAGAAAGAACGTACACTCAGTAAAAGACCCACACTAACGATTGTAGCCTTGGATTGGAACAAAGAGGAAGAATTTGTGCTTATTACCACCAAAGGCCAAGCCTGGAAATAGTAGGAGCAAGGTAAATCCAACATAAAATGACACTAACCCTATTGCAAACACTAACAAAATTAAAAAAAAAAAAAAAACCTAAACACACAAAATTATGTTGTATCAACCCCTAGACAAAAAAATCTTAATGTTGTTCAGCCTCATAAAACAATCCCAACAACAACCTCCTTCCATTGGTGTAACATAATAGATGAGTTTGCAGCTAAAAAGGTTAATTCTACCTTGTTCCTTGTTGGACATGGTTAGAACCCTTAAACAACTAGAGAATCTACACAAATTATTGTATGATCCTTCTCAACAAATAGTGCAACCCTTAGCCTAGTCTTCCCTTGCCAATCTTAGTACACTAGTTGAAGAAGAGCCTCTCGAGTATGATGTTATGGCCATGAGTTCTTTCACACCTTCCAGTAATGTGTGAGGCAACACACAAAGTGCCATATAGGTAGTTGAAGCTATTGAATAAGCTAGGCAACAATGTTTAGTTGGAAACACTCTTGAGTTTTCGGTGAAGACCTCAACCAAAACGTTTCAATAATTTGGAAGCAATATATAAGGAAATAAACTTGCCATATAGGTCATTGCAACTATAGAATAGGTTTGAAAATAATTTTTAGTTGGAAACACTCTCCAATTTTGTGTGAAGACCTTGGCCAAAACCATTCAAATTTTGTTTTGCAAGGCTATATGGTCCAACTACAACTCCAACTACTAGTCCCATGGGATAGCATAGATGGTAAGACGTGCGCACACTCTCTCGGTTTGGGGAGAGGTCACGGGTTTGAGCTTTGTGTCCGTAGGGCCGTGGTTTAGCATCCCATGTAACAAAAAAAGGTATTTTAAAGGAATTTAGGAGAATCATTTCTAAAATGCCAAAAAAAAACACATAAAAACCTCTATTTTTTCACATAATCTTCAAAGATTCTTTGATTTTTTAGTTTTTTTTTCTTTTCTTTTTTACAATGGACATGCCCAATATTTTTAGAAAAAAATCAATGTTGAAAATCAAATTTCACTTTACAAAAAAAACAAAGCTTCATGAAATTAAAGGAAAAAAAAACAAATCTTCATTAAATTAGAGGAAAAACATATGAAAGTATGAATTTTTAAAGACAATCTTTTTTCTTAAATTTAAAAATGCTTCTTAAAACCAATATGTATATTTAAAAATAAAAATAAAAACAATTATTTTACAAATTTTTAATGTGACTTTGTACATTAAAAAAATAATACTCTAAAAATGTTATTTCATAAAATTTCATGAAATATATATATATATATTTTTCATATTATTTCACTCTATGAAACTCATGTTTTTCTTTCATATTATTTTACTCTATGAAATTCATGTTTTTATATATATATAATTTTATACATCTTAATAAAACAAAAGTGCAAAAATCATTAAATTCATATTCATTCTCTCGTATTATTTCCCTCTATGAAACTCATGTTCTTCTTTTATATTATTTCACTGTATGAAATTCATGTTTTTCTTTCATTAAACAAAACTGCAAAATAAATAAATAATAATTTAAAAAAAAATACCTGTTTAACTTCACCTAAAAGCTACTCTAACAATAAATCAAGTGGTGGTGGAGGTGGTCGCTAGTGGTGGAAGGAAAGTGAAGAAGAGAGGATGGGAAGGAAAGTGAAGAAGGGAGTCATCCACCACCTCTTCCTTGTACTATTGTAAATCTCCTAAAAAGGGTTATAATTTTGTTGTTATATATTTTTTATATAAAAATGGGATCTTTTGGAAACCTTTATAAAATATTATTAATTAAATATATATATAATAAAAAAAATTGTGATTCTCATAAATAGTTTTTTAAAATCGAATAAGAAATAATCAATTTCAATATCCAAAAAAAAAATATATATTTTTTTTCGTGGTGAAACATTTCTAGAAAGGTGGAAGTAGAAATCTCCAATTGATGTTCATGCCTACACCATCTCCTCAACCCATTTTCCTTACTTTCCTTTAAAAAAATGTGATTTTTTTCACAAATCTTTTCTAATCCATACAAAATTTGAAAAATAAATTTACAACAGCATAGTCAGGGAGTTTTGGAAGACCTTCCCGTTTCAAAGTTCAGAGTAAAAAGCATAGAAGAAGAATTGTGCTGAGGGAAAGGAAATGATGTTGTTGCTTATGCCAGAAAGCTTCACATTCCTATACAGCTTTTGATTGGAAAAAAATTTAAAAATCGAAAGAATGATAGGAATCTTATGAATGAAGATACACTTGTAGTTGCAAAAAAAAAAATCCAATTATTAAATTATAGTCACTAGATGATATAGAAATAGGAAACTTAAAGATAAACTAGATAAATATAATATAATGTGTAACCACTAGAACTTTAATATAATTATTTAATATGACCATATTTTTTAATATATGAATAG
>SNQJ01S0016845.1:28070-47969 GCA_010110895.2 Picea sitchensis | reverse complement strand
AGAATAATTAAAAATAATATTTTTAAAACCTAATTAATAATAAAGTTTGTTTAAAGAATTTTTCCTAATATCTAACTAATCTTAAAATTCAATTCTATGATTCATACTTTCCAAATGAGCTTGCATCAATAAATAAATAAAAAAGTGTGAAATTTTTTATATTGTTCATCAATTTGTTGCGTACGGATATAGAATTTTGTTGTTTATGCACCAGCACAAAGGACGACTTAATTATTAATTTACATTCATAAAAAAAAAAATCAAATATAATCCTTCGTTTATATATTTATTCATATATGATTTTTTCTCTTTAAAATGTGATTTATTATAAACTAATTAAGTTTTAATGGATGTTAATCATCATCATCATATAGATAAATAGATGTATATAATTTCTTAAAATGAATACAAAATAAATATTTTTCAAAATAATTTAATTAATTAAATAATATTAAAATATAATTTAATGTAATCAAAATTTGGGAATGGTTATAGTATGTTGAGTTTTTAATAAATATATTATTATCATGGTTTAAATTTTATTATTGATTAACTTTATGTTTTATGTTTTAGAGTTTGTTCTATCTTAAAAATAATATAAAATAAGTGAAAATACTCAATGATTTTCCAATAATATAACCTAGAAAAAAAAGTACTTAATTTTTTATTATAAAGAAAATAAAAAACTGATTATTAAATATAACTCAATACAATAAAATCTATTTTTTTTTTATAAATTAACATATATATATATATATATATCAATATCAAATAATACTAATTGTAACTCGATCTAATCAAATTCATTTAATTTTTTATTACACTTAATGTTTTACAAAGTAAAAAACTTAATTATTAAATGCAATGAAATCCATTTAATTTTTTACGAAGTACCCAAACCCATTTTCATAAATTAAATAAAATCCTACATTTTTACATCCATATTCATTTTTGGATTTCCGCTACGGATAATGTGATTATGTAAATATATTGATATTTCATTCAAATGAAATCTCATATCAGCCAGTTCCGCTACGGATAATGTGATTATATCGGCATTGTAACAGGATGAAAAGTAAAAAACTTAATTATTAAATGCAATGAAATCCATTTAATTTTTTACGAAGTACCCAAACCCATTTTCATAAATTAAATAAAATCCTACATTTTTACATCCATATTCATTTTTGGATTTCCGCTACGGATAATGTGATTATATCGGCATTGTAACAGGATGAAATAAAACAAATATTTTTTACAAACTATTAACGCAATAATAGTTAAAGCAATTTAATTAACTGAAATGAAATTTCATTATTTCATTTTTGATATATATATTTTTTTCAATATATATTAAAATTAGAATTAGTTTATTAGAACTTAAGAAAGGTAAGAGATTAATTGGTATTGTGACAAATATTTTGAAATTATGATTTAATTTGGGCATAGGCATGTCAGTATAACAGAAAATGTTTTTCATTTTCAATACTCATAGTGTCACAAAGATAAGATATTATTTCATCCCATAGTGTTTTGGGAATTGTCCAACACCGAATTATCTCGTGATAGTTTATTCTTATATTAGCAATGTTGATTTTCTTCTTTACACTAGTCAAAACATAGAGAGACTTTTGATCTTCTAGATTAGGGTTGACCGCCTCCTTATAGTGTCTTAACTTTTTTTTTTTTCTCTTAATCCTTTATGGCACCACAAATTCTCCTTAAATTTAGATGTAAGAATATTTTTAATATTATTGGTATTCTGTAGAATGACTTCTTCATTTATTCCCTAATGATTGAGAAAAGACTTGATATCTTTATGTCATTCTTGCTTGAGCCTCTAGTGGTTTTGGCTTGTGTTTGAAGCAATTTTGGGGAGCCTCTTGTTGTCCATGTCATTTATCTTGTTCTTGTGCATTAAATACATAATCATCTAGTTGTGCTCTCAATGGGGGAAATACTCACTTCTATGAGGAGGATAGGATAGGGTGTATTGCCTTTAATTTTGAGATTATAAGTTATAAAATTCTTTTGGAACTGCTCTATCTTTCTCTAGGATTTTCTAGAGATACCGCATTCTCAAACTTCACATCCATATAAGATAAATAGAGTGATGATAGACTCAAAGAGGAGTTATTTCTATCCCATAAACAAAGTTACAAAATTTTACAATTGTTTTCAAGCCCATAATAAGCTTCCCACATTCCATTTATCCTTTTCCCAACACTACAATTCCAGTTGAGCTTGTGATAATAACAATTTTGAGATATTTTTATGAAATCACTTCCGCCAAGTTATTGTTGTCATATACAAAAGTGGTGTAGGTGATCTTTTTGGATTTAATTATCATAGCCTTCATTTTCTCAGTGTTTACAATCATACATGTACTAGATAAGAAATCATTGAAGATTCTTAGTTGTTTGCTAAGGTCATAGGGACTCATCACCATAAGAACAATATCACCGATGTAAAGAAGAAGGATGATGACTATACTAGCAAGAGTTGGGATGACACAAACTGCATCTTCTAAACAATCTTCTAACTTGTTAATGTATATGCCAAAAAGGGTAGGGGACAAGGGACACCCTTGTTTGAATCCTATATTATAGTTAATATCTTTCAACCAACCCTCAATGTTACTTTAAACTTGGCAATAACGTTCTCATACAACCTTACCACAACAACTCTCAACTCAAAAGGAACTTTTTTTCTCTTCCAACCTTTTTTAAAAGTTAGTCAAGGGCACTATGTCAAAAGTTTTTCTAAATTCAATAGAACAACAAAGGATATTGGTTTATTATTGTGACATCGCAATGATCCTAAGCGTAACAAGTTGGTCCACAGTTGAATGATATCCTCTAAACCCAACGTGGCCTTAAGCTCTTTTTTCCATGGATTTCTAGCCATATGTTGATCTTCTTTTCCAAAATAGTTATGTATAGTTTGGCTAAAATGGGGCTAATCATAATGGTCCTATAATTAGAGGGATTAATTTTGTCCCCACTTTTAAAAATAGGTACAATGAGGATTTAAGTCCAGAGTTTGGGGAATCCCAACTTCACTGCTAAATTGAAGAGCTCGTGTATGTGAGGGATGAGGATAGGCCCTCCAATTTTTAAGATTCAACTTGGTAGCCTTCGATGTCTTACATTTCTCTTTTGCAAGTCACTTGACCCATGAACTTTATGTTTTCTATAGATAAAATCCTATGTGGAGATGTTTGGAATGTTGTCTAAGACATTAGGGGATTTGTAAATATTTTCAAGGTAGGATTTCCAGTCTCTCAAGGTAATAATATTATTTTCTTTAGTTTTACGAGTCTTAGTTTTATGAGTTAGAATTTGCGAGCTAGAGTTTCTTAGGATTTAGATTAGATAGGTTCAAAAGCTTCTCATGTTTTCTATTTATGTAGTGCCTTTTCCCCTTTTAATTAGGGCTTTGTATCTATTTATCTTATAGGATTTTAAGGACTCATTAGAAGCATATATGATAGTTTTTCTCGCAATTTTACACTCATTATCATACAAAGGGTTGACTATTCTATTATTCTTTTTACACAACACCTCGATAGAGAATTTGTTAATAGAATTAAGGAGAGTTGTCATAAAATTATGATAAAAGGCTTCAATATTGTTCTTATATGATAGTAGATTTAATTCAATATTCAAGTCCTTATTTAATATCTATTTCATCTTAAAATTCTTTTGTATGATTCATACTTTCTTTCTTTCCAAGTGAAAGACACCCATCGACAAAAAAAAAATATTTTTTTTATTTATCAATGTTGTTGCTTATGCATGGGCATACAATTTTTTTTCTTATGCATGATCACAATTTGAAAGATAAAGGAAGACATAATTATTAAATTACATCAATAAAAATTATATGTGTGTGTGTGTAAAAGATACTTCTTATATATAGAGAAAAATATCTACATGAACAGTTAAAAAGACATGAAAAAACCAGAAGGGTATATAGAATTAACATCATAAACTCTTTCGAAGGGAAACTTAAAAAACTATGAAATCAAAATAAGAGGATGGATCTAACATTTGTGTATCTCTAATAAATAATGTCCCTTTTGCAAGGAGTTGCATATGTACCTCATTTTTCCATAATTTCCAAAAAGTTGATTGAGAACAAACCTCATTATCAAAAATGTAACTGTGACATAGTTTCCAAAGGATAAATAAGGCAAAGACTCTCAAACATTTCCAAAAACAAGCCAAGGAATCACAAATCACCCATTTGGAATCACCAAAAAAAACCACACGCCAATGCAAATGCCCCTAAAGAGTGTTCACCATCTGAGATTGAACCTAATCCCAACAAGATCTCGTAAATGTGCATTCCCATAAAATATGCTTCACATATTCAGACTTCAAGCAAGAGGGGAAAAGGCCATTAGAAATACCACTTTTGGAAAGTTGGGATTTAGAGGGGATACCTTGGTAGATCACCAACCAAGAAAAAATCCGGAGATTATATGAAGCTCAAATCAACCATACACCATGCAACCTCCAAATCCACTAACTCTCTGCATTTGAAGAAATCCACTTGGCATTGAGAATGGGATCTAATTCATGGTGTTGATGCAAAATGGAGTAGATATTGTGAGAATTGTAATGGTTAAGGGGATTTCCAAATCTCTACTCCCAATATTGCTAAAAGGGCCCAGTCATATCAATATTCATCTTAAAATTCTCCTTCTGGGGTATGAGACCAATAATCTCCTTCCAAGTAAGTCGATCCACAAAATACAATGCAAACTCCTTGGGCAGTTAATACCAATTCTTCCAAGAACGGGCATTAGAATCCCAAAGATCTCTCCAGAAGAAAATATTACTTCTGCTAAGCCTCCTTGCTTGAAAACGAGGGAGGTCAGATATTCAAGTACCTTCGTACTTCCAACTCCAAATTGGTCTCCTAGCCAGATCCCAAACTGGTCTAATTCCAGACCACTTACATCGAACTAAGCCTGCTACCCTCCTCTAAGTTTTCCAAATACTCATGAAGATGAAGGACCCTCAAATATGGAAATTATGAATAGAGATGATATCACATAAATCAAATTTACCCTTTACTCTACCAACATGTTGGGCTAAAATCAATTTGTGTCGCATCAAAACCTGATAAGGAGATGAGCCTTCCAAATGCCTAACAACCCATTTAGCAACAAAAATGTTTCCTTGGGTTTCCACATCAATCAGGCCAAGGCCTCCCTCATCCTTGGGAATGATACATACTTCCCAAGGCACCATGGGGAGACCACAAGCCCCACCATATTTGGCCCATAGGTATGAGCACAAAATATGTTCCAATCGACGAAACAACACCTTGCTTGGAATCCAATAAGAAACATAGTAAATGTGGGAGGCCTGAAAAATCCTGCTCACCACTGTCAACTTAGCGGCAAAGGGAAGATACTTGCATTTCCAAAAAAGTAATTTACGCTGCAATATTTCCAAACACTAATCCCATATTGCAATCGGAGAAATGTCTACCCCAAATGGTATACCAAGATATTTCACAATAACCCTTAGCTCGACNGACAAACTTACAAGTAGCTGGAAATCACATGGGATGATACTCAAAACCAACTAAATAGTATTTTGTCTTGTGGTCACTAAAAAATTCCCATGAAGCCTCACAAAACAATGAAAGGCGGATGATGCCTAAACCTACTGTGGAAACCCTAGCCGTAGGCATTAGAGGCCTTTCTCCCTTCGGTCTCATAGCTCTCCTTTGTCCTTATTCAAGCCTCCTCTTCCACGTGGTCTCTTCTTGAGTGCTCTGGTGGTTAGTATAAATGGATGAGATGGTAGATTATGGTTATGACCACACAGATGGTCAACTTATCTAGAATCTGCTATATGGCATTCTCTCTAACATTGGCCTGTAGTATTTTTCGCCTCTTGTCGGAAGGTTGAGAAATTTTTTGTTGTTGGACCCAGCTCCAATGCCTCTCCTGGGTCTCTAGATGTCCGATGTGGGTGGAATTCTTTTCGCTTTAGTTTCCGATCCTATTCCATGGGAGGATTTCTCCCCTTCTCCCTCAGAGGTGTCCTCAGACTCATGGAGTTTAGTTACTTCACCGCTCCACCAGGGTCCTTTTTTTCCACATGTTCGAGGTTTTGATGAGATCCTAGCGCTATAGTCTCCCGAGTGATTTATTTTTATTAATCAATGGGATATTCTTGGGGCTCTTTGGACTTTTCCCATCTTGGTAAGCCCTCTTCCTGGCCAAAATTAGTTATTTTCCTCCTTCTCCCTCCTGGAGCCGATTTTTCCCTTCACTCAAGATCTGAATGACTTTTTGGCCCTGGCATCCTCCCCTCGTTCCCCTGGTTATATACCTTCCCCTTGTTCCCCTCCTCCTCTCTTGTCCAACTATTCAAACCCTCAAAGCCACAACCCAGATTTTGTTACTGGTGAACCCTCGGCCCCGAAGTGGAAGAAGGCTCGTCTAGGTATTTATCTTGTCCCACAACTGCTCTCGATGGATTTGGGCGATGACATCATGTTAGCTTGGCTTCTAGATCTTGCTAAGAAGGCGATGGTTGGACAAGAAAATGGGATACATTTCAGCCATGAAACGCTCATAAAATTGCCTTCAGTTCATTCCCTAGCAAAAGGTTGGTTTATGTTCAAATTTCACTCAGCCATTGATGTGAGAAGGATTCTAGGGGAACCATGGTGTCTCGATTCAACTCCCCTTCTTCTAAAATGTCGGACCCCATTTTTTGATGCTTATCGAGAAAGGATTGACGAAGTGCCAATTTGGGTACGGCTTCCTAGACTGTCGCGAGAATGTTGGAGTTGGAAATGTTTTGAAAAAATTGGATATCTTTCGCTACTTCAAGAAAAATGTTTGTGGCTTAGATTTTACTATTCGTCAACTTTAGGAAGGGTTTATCAGCTACCCTTGAGCTCACGTGGGAAGGAAAAACTTACATTCAGTCGCTTGACTATGAGGGAATCCCTTTCGAATGCCATAGATGTCACAAACACGGTCACAGGATTGTCGAGTGTCTTCTTCCTATGAAGCGTCGTCCTCCAAATGGGCCGAATCATGGAAAAAATTATACCCATTCCTTATGCCCAGGTCGAGGTTTTCTTTCGCCTCCTCCCCAGTTGTGGGCTTTGATTCGAGTATGGAAAGAAGTAAACGTAAAAAAAAACTGAAGGAAAAAGGGATTTTACTACTATCCCATCTAAGGTGGAGTTGTTGCAGCATGCATAGGATTCACGCCCTTCTTTTTGTGGAACCCATCTCAAAAAGGGTGTTGAAGCACATTTGGGTATGCCCCCACTCTCTCCATTCTCTATCAATTTTAATTTTTTACAGTGTTTCTCTCATAATTTCTTGGATTTGAACAACTTAAAAAACCTCCCCTCATACCTAGCTTCCTTGGTTTCCCATCCCGTGTTCCTTTCTCCACAGGTCCCCCACTTTCCAGGCTTTCCTTTGTTTCGGCTTTGGATGCCTCCCTCACTTATTCAAGATTCTTCCCTGATTTCTAATGAAGAGTCTTTTATTTATATCTTGAGTTTTCGATCGATCCCCTCTTCTTATCACCCAACCCCACCTTCGTCTATTTTAGGCTTAAACCCCCCCATACCACTTCTCAAAAAGGGAGAGGAAGAAATTATTTATTGTCAAAAGCACAAACTCGTGCAACCATTGATATGACAGTGGGACGTCAACTTTCTATTTCCGGGTCCCTTAGAGAAAATTCCCCCCACAGGGTCTTCCCTAATGAAATTGATCTCTTTCAACTATAGGGGGTTGGCGAGCCCCACAAAGAATCTCGCCCTTCAAAGGCTAATGGAGCTCTCACAACCTGATGTAGTTTTAATTCAGGAAACTCTTGATGACGAGGCAACGATTGTCTAGATGCTGGAAAAGACTTTAAAGGGTTGGTCATTTTTTGGATCAAATGCTTTGGGTTGTTCGGGCGACCTAGCCATGAGATGGAAACCAAAAACTATAAAACTTGAAAATTCCTAGGATTTTGCAATGGGTCAAGGAATGATAGTTTTTGTCGAAGATTTGGGGATATATTTTACAATCTTAATTGTCTATGGGCCAACATAAGATTGGACCCAGTTCTGGAATGCCCTTCTAGAAAAATCTTTTTTAAAATATCCCACACTCATTTTAAGGGGTGACCTAAATTTCTCATTAGGGGCGGTTGAATTGTGGGGAAACTGGTCACAGAAAAACTCTCTCTCTCTGACTTATGTGTGCACAAGTTGGAAGAGTCTGGTTTAATTGATGTTGCCCCCGTCAAAATAAGCCCCACTTGGAGAAATAAGAGACTAGGAGAAGACTATATTGCAAAAAGGCTAGATCATTTTTTTATTTCCAACTCTCTGGTGGAAGAACCCCTCCTCTTCAGACAATGGGCTGGTTCAAGAGGGGAGTATGATCATTTCCCAATCTTCCTAGAATTAGTGGGAGAATCCAGAAAATTGACAAGTCCTTTCAAGTTTAACTCTAGTTGGTTAAAAGAGGAGAGCTTCCTAAATCTAGTTAAGGAAGTTTGGACGCTCAGAAATGCCAGTTGCCCATTTTGAAAAGAATTTAAAAGAACTAAAAATAACCACAAAAGCCTAGTCAAAAAAAAGAAAGTAGCATATGGAACATGATTTAATCCAGACAGAGGCTAACTTGCAACTTCTTTACGACTCTGTCAAAGGAGGTTTCAACAACCCAGATCAAAAAGTGTTGTTAATCTCCTTGGATAAAAACAGAAGGGACCTACTACAAGCAAGAGAATAAGAATGGAGACTAAAAAGTCGAGCTCTATGGTTGCGCAGTGGTGATGAGAACACAATTTTTTTTCAAGCCTATGCAAAAGGTAGGAAAATGTCAAACATTATCTGGGGCATCAAAGATCAGTCTGGCAAATTACTTTCCTGTTTTGAACACATGGCTAGATTGGGATCTTCACATTTCAAGTCATTAAATGAAACTGATAGAAGAGTATCCATTGACACAGTTTTACAGATTTCTCAACTATTCCCCAGATTCGTCAAAGAGGAATTTAATGAAGAACTTATGACAGAAGTTACAGAAGCAGATATAAAATAAGTTCTTCAAATTTTTCAAAAATACAAAAGCTCGAGTCTGGATGGCTGGTCCATTGATTTATTTGTTGGTCTGTATGATTTTATCAGCCCAAACATACTCAAATTCATAGAAGAATCAAGAATAAATGGATTTATCCATCCTTCTTTTAATGCTACTTTCATAGATTTAATTTTGAAGCAGGGTGCTCCTGAAAGTTTGGATGACTATCGGCCCATATCACTGTGCAACTGCATTTATAAAATCATATAAAAATTCATAAGTAGAATAATAAAAAGAGTATTATCAAACAAAATTTCTCAAGAACAATTTGGTTTTTTGGAAGGAATATAGATCCATGAAGCAATCGGGGTTTCTTAGGATTATTTTCACAGTATCAAGACGCAGAAGCAAAAAGAGGCAGTGATAAAAATAGACCTTTCGCAGGATTGTGATTGGGTAAGTTGGCTATACCTGAGATTACTTCTTACACATCTGGGATTTAGTTTTTCTTTTAAAAACTAGATAATGAGTTGCAACCCCTCAGTGTCATTTGTTATCCTCATAAATGGAGTTGCATCCCCTTTCTTCCAAGCTGATTGAGGCCTCTATCAGGGGTGTCGTCTTTCCCCCCTCATCTTCCTTCTAGTGGTTGAGGGACTGAGCAGGGCACTTAAGGAATCAAAAAATAACAGAACATTTTTCGGTATTCCTCTTACCCATATCCTTTCTCTCACTCACTTGCTCTTTGTGGATGGTTTCCTAATATTCTACAATGGCCTAAGGGGATATGATGAAAAATTGAGATCCATCTTAGCCCTCTTTAGCAGAACCCCATGCATGTAAATAAATAGTACAAAATCTAATGTCTCCACCCATCTAATGGCCCCAGAAGAAATTCTCTACTATAAAGGTTTTTTTCCTTTCATGGAAAATCCACTCGATGAAGGTCTAAAATATCTAGGTTTTCACCTAAAACCAAACTCTTACACTAAGAAGGAATGTTCTTGGTTAATATCAAATCTTGAGAAAATTTTAAAATCTTGGAGCTTTAGGTGGTTATCTCGATCTGGCAAGCTAATCTCGGTCAAATCAGTCGTGGAGGCAATTCTAGTTTATTGGTTATCTATGGCTTGGATTCCAAATGAAACGTTGGAAAAAATAAGGAAATTATGTTTCAAATTTCTATGGGGAGGTCAGAAGGAGAGTTTTGTAATGCCTTGGATCAAATGGGAGTCCTTAGCTTTGCCAAAGTTATTGGGGGGATGGGTCTTAAAAAATATTCATTGCTTCTCCATCGTTCTCGCGACAAAAATGGGTTGGAGACTTATCTCTTCCAACAATATATGGTCAAAGGTCATCCAACAAAAATACATCAATCCAGATTCAGTGATGGATTGGATTAGAAGACCCGAAAAAATCCACCAAAATGGATCTATCATGTGGAAAGCTATGGTCAAATCATTCGATGTTATTAGTCAAGGTTTGGCTTGGAAAGTAGGAAAAGGAGACTCTCTCAGGCTGGGAAAGGATCCATGGGTGGGTACAAATGAACAACATTTACTCCCCCAAAATGCTAGTAGACAGACTTCAAGAGGGTGGTCTTTTCCACCTGAATCAAATTGTAGATGAACAACAAACCTTGATCTAGACTCAAGGTTGGAAAAATGTCCAAGTTCTGAACCTTGAAGAACTCTTTATAGCTCCATGGAATGAGTATACCAGGGCCCTAAAATTAAGCCATATCAAAATAAATGATAAGGAAGATGAGCTCCTATGGCAGCTCAGTCCTATTGGGGTATACTCCCCAAAAGAGGGTTACACTGTCATGATGTCCTTACTAAATAAATAGGCTCCTCATTGGTGGTGGAAGGGGATTTGGAAAGCCAAATGCCCCCTCAAAGCTAGAGTGTTTATGTGGTGCTTACTAAAGAAGAAGGTCCCTACCTGGGATAGGATGAAACTCAGGGGTTTAGAAGTACTGAGATGGTGTCCTTTGTGCAAAGGGGAGGAGGAATCATCATTACATGTTTTTTTAGATAGTTCTTTTTCTATACAATGGAGAGATGTTTCTGTTGTTTTGGGTCAACATTTTGTTTGGTTCAGAACCTCCATTGAAGAAGCCTAGAAGGTGTGGGTCCAAAACCATGGATACAAATTCTTCAAGGCACTTCCTCTCCTCATCATTTGGGGCATTTGGATTTCCAAAAATGCTGCTATTTTCCAGGAAAAAGACTCCCTCCATGAGCTTATTGTAGCCAAAAGCCTAGGAATTTTAGCACATTTTCCACAAGAGAAAGATCTACCTCCCCCAAGACAGGTCGCGGAAGAACACATTAACACCTCCAAACCTTGGGATTTTTTTTATGGTGCCTCAAAATATGAAGGTACTCTTTTTGGGGGAGGGGGAATCCTCCATCTTACACCAAATCACTCCTACAAGATAACGTGGGGATTGGGACAAGGAACAAATAATTATGCAAAACTTATGGCTTTAAAACTCTTGCTGACATTTGCAGGGGAAAAAGTACTTTCAGAACTCCAAATCTTCAGGGACTCTATAGTGGTCATCAACTGGATGAGGAAAACACAAAAATGTCACAACATAATTCTTGCTTCACTACTTGAAGAAGTTTTTGTGATCTCAGGTTTATTTACAGATATGTCTTTCAAACATGTCTATAGGGAAAGAAACGAAGAAGAAGACTCCTTATCTAAAGAGGGAACTTATATGGATCTTGGGAAGTGGCACATCATAGAGCAATTACATGGTCAGAGGCAGGAACATTACCACAGGCCATTTATAGACTAGTCATATTAATTTTGTTTAATCAACATTGTTTTTATCCTACTTTATTGTATATACGAAGTCTACTTGTGCACATGATTCAATAGCATCAGTACTAATCTAACAAAGATATATTGAGACATTATGTCAACTCGGTTCTCAATACTACTACTTTTTGGAGTAGTTTTTTGGGTGATGTACAAAATAGCATCGGTCCTTCTCTGACAAATATCTCTTAAGACATTTTATCAGCCCAGTTCTCAGTACTACTACTTTTTGGAGCCGTTTTTGGGTGATGTACAAAATATACTTTTGGACTTTGGCTTTTACAACAAGAAAAGTAGATGGAACATACCATACTCAAAGGATTGTCTTTTTAACATTCATTAGCCTTTCATGATCAACACAATTTAAAATCTTAATTGGGACTAAATTCATATCTATATATGCATTCTTCAAAATGTAAATTTTATATTACTTAATAAAATTTATGCTTTTTCCTTTAAAAAAAATAAAAATGAAAGGCAATCCCTGGAAGCTAAGATGAACTCCTCATCAGTAGAGACTGATAAAAGAGAGTCATCGGAAAAATGATTGTTAAGCATCTCCTCTCCCCCCCGGGGAGAGAAATAACTCTAATCCGACCCTGAAGATGGGTTTCCTCCAGTAAATATCCAAGAGCATCATCCATCAAAACATAGATATAAGGGGCCAAAGGGACCCCTTTCTTGATAGACCTATGGAGATGGATGCAGGGGAAAAAAAACATTATTAACTGGAACAAAACCAAGGAACATGTAAAAAATGTGTTAAACATACCAACACAACACTGGAAAAACTCAAGGCAGGTCAACATATTGGTGATAAAATCCAAATTGATACAATCATATGCTTTGTCAAAATCAATTTTCAGGAAGAGTACCTATTGACTAGACTCCCTGGCCCACTACATGCCCTCCCAAGCTGACAAGATTGTATCCAAAATAAATTGCCCTTATACAAATCTTGTCTACTCTCAACGGACAATTTTTCGAGGCACATCTTGAATTCTCCTTGTTATACCACAATTTGCCACATCATTTGCACTTGTGAGATGGCTTAGTCCTTATCTCTGGTTTGCAAATTTAAATCCCAGCTTCCCTCATATAAATTAATTAAAAAACAACACTTTTGTGTCCATCTACAAGTCACCCTTGTGAAAACTGAGGATGTCCATGCCTTTCTAGTTTGCAACTCACAAATGAACTCAAAAAATGTGAAAAATAAAATAATTCCACTTTTTCAATTGGGCTCGTTCCCAAACTCCCCTGGGCCCGTAAAAAATGAAATTCAACCACGTCAACCCCTTGATAATGGTATAAAGGCACATTTGAGGGCATGGATGAGGGGGACAAACTAGGTGCAAGATTATGATGACGGATTTGCAATCTTCCATATTTCCCTTAATCTGTTGAGTAGCATCCCTTTGTTCTGGAACTTGTTTTCCAGTACTCCTTCTTCTTCCTTATATGACCATAGGGTGTGTTCCTATCCCTTTTGGGTCATTCGAAGAAGGTTCATCTCGCTAAGTTGATGCTTGAAGGACTAGTGGAGGAACCTGGACGGTTGGCTTCGAGGCAATGCTGACGATTCGAGTCAGGATGTAACTACCTGCTTTTACAGTTTTCAATAAAATATTTATCTTTCCCTCCATTCATGTGTAAATTGATTTAAATATGTTGATACATGTTAGTCTTCTTCATATACTTGAATATGTGCACATTATATGTATGATTCGAATTCATAACCACCTTGTTGCAGCATAGACTTGGTCTTGTTTTGTAGGTTGATATTGATGGAGATCAAGAGTAATATCAAAGGTGGAGAGAGAGGATCGACATCAGATGTAGGATACAAGGTGTGAGGCCTCTCTCTCTCTCTCTCCCTCTCCCCTTAAAGTAGTTAATTTTCTCATAGCATTGTTGTGTGTGAGGGTAGATTATGTCTTTTATATATGGTATCACTCTGTTGTGACATGACCCAAAGTCACGGGGGGGAAATCCCATAACAGAATTGGCGACCATACTGGGGATATATTCTCCTAGTTTGGATTGTTCTTAGGTTTCCTTGGCTTGTCTTTGATTTATGTATCTTTTTCTGTTTTCTAGGCTTCCTTTTTAAAGCATTTTCCATCTAGAGACATTTTCCAAAGTTTTTGGAAGCCTCCTTCTAGATTGGATTTTTATTTTTCAATTTTTACTGGTGCATCCGTGATTTTTCCCATTATGAGTCACGGATATCCACGATTTTCCTTTCTATGACCCGCAGATGCTCGTGATTCCTAGTGTACACAGTCATGGATCTCTGTAAGAATTGAATTTTTTTAGCCTTTTTCTCAATTTTGGAGGATCTGGTTTGGTTCTTATATACAATCTGATCCTGTTGGGTTTTCTTTTCCTTTTGATTGTTGAGTTAAGTCTCCAAAAACTCTCAAATCATTCTAAAAGTTCTTGCTCTTGGTTTCCCAGTGTTTTTGGCTTACTTTTCATCTCTCTGCTACATTTTGAGTTTTGGGATTTATACCCATTTTTCCAATCTTTTCTAATTGTATACACTCTTTTCTTTCACATAAATTGTGTGAATATGTGACCCTTATATAGGGGTGAAGCATGGATTTTAGTTCAAAAAAACACGTAAGTGTTGGTCATATCTATGCTTTGTACAAGGCCAAATCGGAGATATTTGTGCCTTTTGGAAGAAAAAAAATATGGATTAACTTCATCCACACTTCCTATAGTGATACAAATCATGTATATAAGCTTGTATCCATGATTCACAGTGGGGTGACATGTGGATGCCTCCAAAAAGTGACTTTTTCCTTTTTTTCCAGCCTTTTTGGAGCCTTGTTTCAGCGAGTTTGGGGGTCCTTTCTGGGGAGTTTGGTCCTGAAACATTTTTTTATCCTATAGGAGGTTAGTAAGGCCTTAAATTTGAATGGAAAACAAAGTTTTTTATCCATATTTGTCTCCATTTTATCTTTTGGATTGCATGACTATAAGACTAGTCTTGTTCTCAAGATCGCGGTCTTCTAGTCACTGTTGTGGTCATCTTTGAAAATTGAGTCTATATTTTAGTTCGAGACTTTTCTTTTGTATTTTCCTTGGATTTTTCAAATATAAAACTAAAAGAAAACATTTCTTTTAGCATTTGTTGAGGGGGCCTCTTAGGACCTAATAGTCATCACACATTTGTTATTAGACATTAGACTACATGATAATATGTAATAACGCAAGAATATACGTAATAAGTGGATAAAGCTAAGTAAATGTTCGTGACTAGTGGTAAATATAACTAAACAAAGGATTAGTTGGAGCTAGTGCACTCCAACCATTAATCTATTGTATAAATAACCCTAAGTAAATTATCTCTTCTTGTTGGGTTATTGAGTTATGTGTGTGTTCTTGATATATTTCATGATCTAGTCCCTCTTGGATGTCTGCCTCAATTGCCTGGACTAAAACATTTTGGTTTAGTAAGATGTTGATTGATTGAGGAGAAGTAAGATGTTGATTGATTGAGAATTCTTGTGAAGGTTGATGTTGTGTGAATCGTGGATGTCGCTTAGTGATTGAATTTTGGTTTAAGTTGCTTGGCACTTGAACATCATAGATGGTTGCTGGATGGAGCATAAATCTGCACATGAAAAAAAATAAAAGAAACAAATCATGGATTGTTTCTCATGAAGGTTGGTGGATGATCATTGATTGTTGTCCATGGATTCTCATAGATACAATCCATATATTTATGAAGATTGCTCATGGACATTGTTGCTAAGAAAATCCTCACATGAAAAAGACAAGAAGAAATTGTTTATAATGTTGTTGGACATTAAATATACTCAAGAAAATCTATTGATGAGCATGGATGATGCTATGAGAAAAGAAAATATCACTGATGTCGCTATGTGAAAGCTTGTTGATTATTCATATTTCGTTGTGTGTAATCCCAATAATTGTTCATGGATGTTGTTTGAAACACCTACACAAATGTGTGGGCCTATGTATAATGAAGTATGTGATCGAATGTATGAGTATGAGACATATTCATACTTCTTCTTGTAAGAACGAACGTATCTACATAGACATCTATTGTTGTTTTCAGAAACTAGTAGAAAAGACAATTTAAATTGCAGAAAAAATTAAGTGATTTCATGGAGAGTTGCTTTACAAGGTATCTTAATTAATAATCTTCAATCTGAAGATGAAGAAACGACAGAAAATACTCAAATTGACATCATCTAAAGGTCGAAAAAGAATTGACCTATGTGAAACCTAGGACGATGATAATAAATCAACAACCACGAATGTGAAAGATGAATGGATTCAAGATTGAGGATCGACTGTCGAATAATGGAGTCGAAGAGGAAGTAGTTGGAACCCATTGTCGGATTCAATTTGTCAGTTGCTAAAATGGATCGAGTCGACCCCAATATCTCGTGAAGAGAAGAGACATCAATCCTTTCATTTATGTTGATTTATGCTACAAACGATAACCGTGACTATTTTTTGTACATGATGTACAAAATCGTGATCGAGTAGGACAAGTAGCAACCACATTGTGAAACCGACCATGTATAATGATCGACTTCCCAACATTAATTTAAAGATAAATATGACCAGATATTGACTACAACTTGGTGAAGGCTCTGTAATTGATACTGGAAACACTATTTCATTCCAAATATGTGGGACCAATTGGGTCTACATACTTACTAATCGAATCATGAGAAGAATGTAGACTTGATGAGACAGGTCGACTCACCCAGTGCAGCGAATGTCGACTCAACCGACGAGCGAATGGTAGCCGACCGACCAATGAATTGAAGTCGATGAGGATTGTGGGATTTTCATCGACCTTGATCACACATAAACTATTACATTGAGTCATGAAGTCTAAAAACAAAATTCTTTCATATTTATATGGGGTCATGATTGTATATCAATGGAGTCATTTGTACAAATTTGTTACATGAAAGATAATTTATAGCATAGTCATTTTTTAGTCAAGTCAAGTTGACCCAACTTGTGAGTCGAGTCGAGTCTGATTAGTCGAAAAAGAAAAAAAATATATTGTTGATTGTACTAGATTCAAGATGTTTTGAAAAATATGACTTAAAGCAGAAAGTAGGGGGTTAAACATGCATCTTCTTCAAAGAAAGGTGATCCCTTCATCCATTGTAATGTAATTCGAGTTTTATCCAATGATATCGGTGCCTCGCTAACATCAGTTGATTCATATTCAACAACACACAAGAACTTGTAATTGAATCACAATTAGTCATGATTCATGCAATATCATACAAATAACAACAAAAACATATTAAAGAGCAACATGAAGACAATATTAAAGAGAAACAAAGTAGTGAGCAAATAATAGTTGAGGAACATCAATGATGAACATGTCGACAACGGTTAAGAGCATCCAAGAGAGACATATTTTCACAGATACACAGACATGGAGAGATGAAATGAAAATATGATGATAGAAGAATGAGTGATTTGATTGAACCCCCTAGTATAAAAGTTGTAGCATAGTTTCTGAGTTGTGACCTTCAAAGCCAGAAATCAGAGAAATGGTAGATTGTTTGAGGTATGGAGCTCCACTGTAGGGTGTTTTGTAGGTGGGAGATGAGCCCAGGATGAGCCACTCACCACTCTGTGTTGGCATGTTTTCAGACAGAGGCAGAGTATGCGTGTTTGTCATTGATGGAAAAGATCACGATCAACAACACAACGATAATGGCATGGCAATGGCAAGTTCAATAGTGAAGAGCAACAATGATCATTGGATCCCATTTATATTTCCCGATGACTGTCAGATCTGAATTCAGATAGGAGGAGCACGCAGTAGAAGAGAAAATATCTCATGCGTCATATCTGAGCCCGAGGTCCAATCGGCGTTGGATCCAGGAGAACCTGCATGTTCTTTAAAGTGCAAGGTGAAGCGGGCTTACAAAATCCCGAAAGCAAGAGGACCGTCCATCTTTGGGAAGGACACGTGGTTATAGATCAACATTTCGTTGACTGAGAGGTCAAAGGAAGGAGTTCTCTAACCTCTCTAACTCACGATATGTGAAATCGTGAAATAATCATAGCCGTTGGATCAAGGATTGATCTGAATCATTGATCAGACACGACGAATGCCCATGAAGTTTCAAAATCATGATAAGATCTGGACTGTTGGGTCCATAGGACACGTGGTGAAAGATCGTCATTTTGTTGACTGGAAAGTCAAAGGAACGGGGTTCCCTAACCTCTCGAATTCGCGATATGCGAAATCGCGAAATGTTGAAATGCGAAATTGCGAAGCGCCTTTTGGCGTAGCCTGTGGTCACCACTGGTGGTCACGTGAGGGGAAGAAGCTAGTGGAGCTAAACTCCATTTCATAGTTTCAGCGATCGCAACATGAAGAGTCGAGACCCTTCATCACAGGAGTCCCGAAGTTGCAAATTGCAAAGTGCTTTGTGGATAAGCGCCTGGTCACCACCGATGGTCACAAGAAGGGAAGGAGCTAGTCCAACTTAGCTCCTTTTTCGGAGTTTCAAGGATCGCGACATGGAGCATCAAGATATCTCATCACAAGGAATGTCGAAATGCCGAAATGTGAAACGACGAAATACCGGACCGTTGATCTGACTCCATTTCGGAGTTTCGGATACTGGGAGTTGGATTATCGAAACACTTCACCACAGGAATGTCGAAATGTGAAAAACACCTTTTGGTGTAGGTTTTGGATACCGAAAGTTGAAGTGTCGAAACACTTCACCACAGGAATGCTGAAATGCCGAAATGCGAAAAACACCTTTTGGTGTAGGTTGTGGTCACTTTCAGTGGTCATGTGAGAGGGAGGAGCTAACACCAAGCTAAGCTCATTTTCGACAATCATAACATGAAGAGTCAAGACTCTTCACCATAGGAATGTTGAAATGCAGAAATGTCAAAATGCGAAATGGAAAAATAAACGCAAGACCCTGCGGATTTAATCCAACGGTGATGGTTATTTGAGCATCTGATCGAAGGGCTATTGTTGGTCTTCATGATTAATTGTTCAGTTATGATTTAGTTAGCAGAACTGAATCATGGTTCTTGGACAGTTGGAGTTTCAGTTGCTGAAGCATTGTTCTGGGGATTTGAGAGGTAACTGAAGGGGTTGTAGAATATAAAAAGAAACACGCAGTGACTGTGTGTGGTTGGTTGTTCTGAATGAAAAATGAGTTGAACTGTAAGAAAGGGAAAATTACAGTATGCGTAGTGTGAGACCGACAGTATGCGCAATGTGAGATAAAACTCGGAGATGAGTAATAGATGAGGAATAGACAAAAGCAAGAGCAGAATTGCAGAACAACTTGAAGCAGATCATAATTGCAGAACAGACAGAGGAAGAGAAGAATTGCAGAATAGTTAGAAGCAGATCAGATTTACAGAACAAAGAAGAAGTGGTAAGAATCGATTTATCTGTTTTGTTGGTTATTCAATCATTTATTTATAATCATGGAGGTAGGGTGGTGCTAGGGAGGACTGTGGTCCTCTGATATTCGAGTTGGTGCTTGAAGATTGGGAGTTGTAGCTTCCATATAGTTGTGGCTAGAAAACAGGGTGGCAGGGTGGTGCTTGGGAAAACACAGAGTTTTCTATATGCAAGTTGGTGCTTGTATAAGTGGAAGTAGGTGCTTCCATCCATTTGGTCCTAGAACACNTAAGTGGAAGTAGGTGCTTCCATCCAGTCGGTGCTTGAACACTCAGGGAGTTAGTGCTTCCTTCTAGTCGGTGCTAGAGAAACTAGAGAGTTGGTGCTCTCAACAAGTTGGAGCTTATAAAACAAAGGTAGTAGCCTCACTTTGAGTTGGTGCTCAAACATAGATGATGTACATAACTTAAAAGATTGCCTATCATTTCGAAGAAGAAGAGGTTTTCTCCCTTTATGGTTTTCCTCATGAAAATTTGTCTCTGTGTATATCTTATGTGTGATTGATGCTCATTATTTATGTTGTTCATATTAT
>SNQJ01S0016844.1:246999-263888 GCA_010110895.2 Picea sitchensis | reverse complement strand
AAGGCAAAGTTTGTTCCATTGAACAGAGGGGCCTTATTGGTTGAATTTCCTTCATGGCTTGACATGTTTAATCTCTAGGATATACCCTTAGATAAAAGGGGCCTGCTCTGATACCAATCATTGCACAACTGAGAGGGGGGGATGAATCAATTGTTACCGTGCTTAAACAATTATGCTTCTTTTAAAAATCTTTATAGGGCACTCAATGATGATCACAATAATGGGAAATAAACAAAGGTACATTCAACATCAGTCACATATATGAGAAGACAGAGACAGATAANAACTCATTGTGAGGCTACAACCTCTGTTTTTGCAAGCTGCAACTTTTTGAGAGCACCAACTCTCTATTTTCTCTAGCACTCACTAGAAGGAAGCACCAACCCCCTGGTTTCTCTAGCACCAACTAGAAGGAAGCACCAACTCCTTGGTTTCTCTAGTACCAACTAGAAGGAAGCACCAACTCCCTGGTTTCTCTAGTACCAACTAGAAGGAAGCACCAACTCCATGTGTTCTCTAGTACCAACTAGAAGGAAGCACCAACTTCCTGTGTTCAAGCACCCACTTGAACCTTTGAGCACACCAGTCCTCCCTAGCACCTCCCAACCACCCCGGTTTATAAATTCTTTGTTACTAAAACTTATTACAGCGATATAAAATTATTCAATGGCTTACCAGCTCTGTCATTGTTCTGTTACACTGCTCTGCCCCGTCTGCATCAATGTCTTTTGCACACCTCTATCCCTTTCTATTCTTCGGCCTTTTATGCTCTATGCACCATATCCCTTCAATGCACCATTCCTCGACTGTGTATTTATGCTCCCACGTTCTCCCTCCTGGTACACACCTCAATTCTCCTACACAGCGACAACACCACTCTCTTCTTTTTTTTTAGCATTCTTATAGTCTCTGTTGTCTTTGTGCATGCAATATTCGCAATGCCTCTACATGCTCACTGCGCGCCAAATTCCTCCACAACTTGAGTGCTCTGTCTGATCATCATCATGACTCTTCAGCTTCTCTGGTCATTTTCCACTTGTTCAACATCACTATATGTTGTACTGAGATTCCTCAGCCTCTCTGGCAGTTTGAGACTCTTCGTCTTCTCTGTGACAGTCGAGCTCACCTTCTCTGTTCCAGTTACAGGCCTCAATGCTCATCCAGCTGTCAATCACCTCCACGAACATCTTCATCCCTCTTGAAGATTCCCAGAGGCTCTTCACCTTCTCTATCAATCATCCCCAAGTGTCTTCGAGTCCTTTGGCTGAAACCATCAGTGGTTTCTGGCAGTTATACTATGTCGTGCTACAGTAGCCCTCCGATATTGTTCAAATTCACCTGCACCGTTGGATTGATTCCATGGGATCTTGCATTCATTTTGGCATTTTGGCATTCGACAATTCGACATTCGTGTGACCATGTGTCTCAACATCCCCAGTCGCGATCCCCGAAAAGGAGCTTGGTTGGTCTAGCTCTTTCCTCCATCTCTCACTAATGTGACCAAGGGCTGTGACCATAGCCTTATGCATAAGGCGCTTTCGCGATTTCGCATTTCGTGAATCTGGAGATGAGGCATCTCGACTCTCCAAGTCACGATCCCCGAAACCCCGAAATGGCATGGGATCAACGGTCTCGATCACCACTTGATCTGACGGCTTAGATCACTTCACGATTTCGCATATCGTGATTTCGAGAGGTTAGGGAACCCCATTCCTTTGACTCTCCAGTCAGCGAACTGATGATCTTTCCCCACGTTTCATGCCTGATGATGGACGATCCTCCTTCTTTCAGGATTTTGTGAGCCCGCTACTCCTTGCACTTTAAAGAACATGCAGGTTCTCCTTCATCCGACGATGGTTGGATCCCGCGCTTAGATTTAATGCCTGAGATCTATCCTCCTCTTCAGCACGCTCTTCCTGTCTACATTGAGATCTGACAACCATCGGGAATTATGAAGTGTTGATTCAACGATCACGGTGCTGCTGATCATCGTTGTTGTACTTGCCATCAATGACAAGCATACGCTGCCTGTAAAACATGCCAACACACCATGGTCAAGGAATGAGGAAAAATGAACAAGGAACAAGGAACAAGGAATGGGGAAAAAAAAACAAGGAACAAGGAACAAGGAACATAAATTGTACTAGGACTAGACACGGGAAACAATGACCTGTGAATGGGGACAACGTTGAAATTTTTTCAAACTATTTATGTATGCACTGGAATTTTTCATGGATAGAATATTCACATGCCTTAACGATATGGGAGGGTTTCTAGGCTCAAATTTGACTCACACACCCACTTTCTTCCATCATCAATTTATCATGTAAACCATAAACCCTAATTTTCTTTCAAAGTACACAATTTGGTTGACGCAAGTTTTAAGTTTTCATTAGTCTTTCTTCATTTTTCTTTCAGGTTCTACATTAATGTATATAAAATTTATCCGTGTCATAGTTGTGATTAAAAATCCCTCTTTTTTGTTGATTACTTAATCAACACCATAAAAATAATAGAGGCGGGCAAAAGTGACATGTGAATGGGGCCAACGTTGAAATTTTTTCAAACTGTTTCTGTATGCATTGAAATTTGACATGGATAGACTATTCACATGCCTTAACGACATGGGAGGGTTTATGGACTCAAATTTGACTCACAAACCCATTTTCTTCGATAATCAATTCATCTTGTAAACCATAAACCCTAATTTTCTTTCAAAGTACACAATTTCTAGTAGATATGTTAATGATTCCAAATTTCATATTTGTATTTGAATCAAGGTCCAACTAGCTTGCAAAGTATAAAATTTTAATTTCAAGTTGATAAACCAAATATGAAATGAATCCAAGCATCATTTGATATTGTCTCAAGAGAGACGAATGTAAATAATCTTGCGATGACTTAGCTATACTATTGACGAAAAAAGTTCATCGATAATATAGCTAATTCGTCTCAAGAATGTGTCTAATTTTAATGGTCTTACATGGTTTGCATGGAGTGTAGGGATTATAATATGTTGCAATGTAGTGTAGTCTATATGAACAATCTCTATGCCAAACCTCAAATTGGATAGTACCATATCTTGTTCATAAGACAAATATTCTTTGTATGTTTCCTAGGTGGTGGCTCAAGCCCTCAGTACGCATAATGCACGACAATGAAATGTAACAACTTGAATATTGAATGATAGTGTTATGTCACTCATGGTTAAGGAAAGAACATAAGGTTCTTAGGTCCTATTTGAATCTTCTTAGAATTGAGATTCGTTAGATAGTCCTTGTAAAAAGACAAAAGACTTATGTAGCGGATAGTTGGTCTTTGTGTGGGACATTTAATGCCATTAGTATTTTTTGTACAAAAATAATTCATCTTGGGGAATACACCATGGTCAAGGAACAAGGAACAAGGAAAAAGAAACAAGGAACAAGGAACAAGGAACAAGGAACAAGGAATGATGAACACGAAACAAGGAACAAGGAACAAGGAACAAGGAACAAAAAATTTACTAGGACTAGACACGGGCAACAGTGACCTGTGAATGGGGCCAACTTTGAAATTTTTTCAAACTTTTTATGTTTTCACTGAAATTTGTCATGGATAGACTATTCGCATGGATTAAAAATATGGGAGGGTTTCTGGGCTGAAATTTGACTCACACACCCACTTTCTTCCATTATCAATTCATCATGTAAACCATAAACCCTAATTTTCTTTCAAAGTGCACAAGTTGGTTGATGCAAGTTTTAAGTTTTCGTCAATATTTGTTGATTTTTCTTTTAGGTTCTACATTAATGTATATACAATGTATATGTTTCATAGTTGTGATGAAAAATCCCTCTTTTTCGTTGATTTCTTAATCAACACCATAAAAATACTAGAGGTGGACAACAGTGACATGTGAATGGGGCCTGTTGGCGACGGAAGTCACTCCCGGATTGCTAGCAGGAGCAGAGCCCGACGCCCATCAATTTTATGTCACGATGGTTTATAGATGGGGTGACCGAATGGAAGCCAACTCAAAAAAATATCATTCCAACTCCAAAACTAGGCCAGGCATGCATAGGTGAGTGAGGTCTTATATAAACTTCAGACAATGAGCTGTAGTAAAGGGTGAACAGGTGGAAGACTTATATAAGAGGAAAGCAACGGTCTGTTATTAACATCGGGTTTCTAACAGGCTGTGGAAGAAGATGTCCAAACCCAATATCATCTTACATTCAAATGCAAAAGCCAGAGAATGCAATAATGCAACAATAAATCTTTTATCATAACATAACTGAAATAATTCGCGCGACTCAGTCAATCACAAACTCTTTTAGCATGAGACGAAAATTAGATGGAGTAAGAAAAACTGTCTCTCATAAAACAAGATATCTGATATACAGATGCATAACCAGTAAACTAGAATATCTATTAAAACTTTACATTAGGGAGCTCTGCTCTACCATAGATACTTCAAAAAATACAAATACTGAGTCTATATACTCAGGAAAATTCACCTCCCAGAGGCGTGTCCAGTCACCCAAAGCTTGGTGTCCCTTCAGTCAAACTCGTACCAATATCTTTCTTTAAGTGCCACCCTAACTACGCATGGCTCCTGTAAGGAGGGTAGCTGAGCCATTAAATGCTCGGCTAGCGTGTGCAGACTTCTCTATCGAGCTGAGGACTTCGGCATGGCTTCTTTGAGAAAAACGATACACAGGACCTCTGGGAGAAGGCGGCTCGCTAGACCCTCCATTCCCCTCACTTAATGAATGAAAGGAGGTTTCAACCACCCGCTCTTGCCTTCATTTACTTCAATGCTAGAAATAGTATTGATATCGGGTCCGATGGCACCTGGAGATCCCGATGATCCCCTCTGTAACTGAACTCGACGCCTTTGGCCTTATTTACACAACTCCTTCCTCTCCCCAAGTGACCATGGGTTGTGACCATGCGCTTATTTCCAATACGCTTTCGGCGTTCACGAATGGGAAGGAGCTATTCCTACAATTTGAAATCGCGATGAGCAAAACGCCGAGACGACTCGATCTGGTGCCACGCGTCCCTCTAGATCTGACGGCTCTCAACTCTCCCGACCATACCGTGGGCCCGGCTCCGGGACTTTCCCGGCACCTCGCGCATCGGGATATAACGGAGCTTCTCTTCGCGTTTGGGAGTCGCGATGGGAGAAACGCCGAGATGGCTCAATTTGCTGTCAGGTGTTCCCTTTAGATGGACGGCTGAAAAAGCTTCGTGATGTCGCGGACCCCATTTTCAGCGCTGTCGGGGTTTGGGGTTTTGCGATGTTCGAAGACATAAAACCTTTACCATACGAACTCCCGAATGCCGAAACATCGACGCGGCTAGATCTTGCGCCACGTGTCCTTAGGATGAGTGGACGAGGGGTATTTGATATTTAAAAGGGAGCCGCCCTCATTTACATGCTCGCTTGAAGTGACTTAGTGCTAGGACCACGGGCTGGGCTTCAAAGGTGCTTTCGACATTTCACCGATTGATGATCTCAACTGCAATGAACGGACACCTCCTTGACTCCCGAAACCCCGATACCCTATATGCCGACTGGTATCCAACTATCCCAAAGGGATCGGACGCCCCAGATTTATCCTGAAATATGGGAGCTGTCCCTTGTGCTAAATCTCGGGCAACCCGGTAGCCCTGAAAACTCGATGACCGTCGATTAAACCTGTAGGTGGATCTCGGCCGCTGACGACAAAACTTCGCCCACTCGCTTGACTCGTCACTGAAAAAGGATTCTCTCGTGCTGCGCTTGGGTGCTTCCTATGCAACCTGCAGACCTGGGTTCTTTTGCCCCCGAGACAAAAATAATCGCTAACAGGGCCAACGTTGAAATTTTTCAAACTGTTTCTGTATGCATTGAAATTTGACATGGATAGACTATTTGCACGCCTTAACAATATGGGAGGTTTTCTGGACTCAAATTTCACTCACACACCCACTTTATTCCATCATCATATGATCATCATGTAAACCATAAACCCTATTTTTCAAATGTTCTAGTATATATGTTAATGATTCCAAATTTCATATTTATATTTGACTCAAGGTCTAGCTAGCTTGCAAAGTATCAAATTTTAATTTCAAGTTGATAAACCAAATATGAAATGAATCTAAGCATCATTTGATATCGTCACAAGAAAGAAAAATGTAAATAATCTTGTGACAAGTTAGCTATACTATCGACGGAAAAATTTCATTGATAGTATAGCTAATTTGTCACAAGAATGTGTCTAATTTGAATGGTGTTACATGGTTTTCAAGGAGTACTGTAGGGCTTATAATATGGTGCAATGTAGTGTAGTTTATATGAACAATATTTATGCCAAACCTCAAAATGGATAGTACCATATCTTGCTCATAAGAAAAATATTCTTTGTATGTTTCCTTTGTGGTGGCTCAAGCCCTCAGTACACATGATGCATGTAATATCCCCCGGTAGTACCCCAGTTATATTATGAATTGTAATCATGTTTATGAATTTTAATCATGTCTTGTAGGTTGGTGAGCTGAGTATTGATAAGCTGGTCGGCTTATGTGTTTATTAGGCCGGAGAGCCTAAGTGTTAAGGCCAAGAGCCTCATTTTGTATATGTAATTATACAAATCATTAATATAATATATAAACATTGTTGCGTGTCGACCGACCACGAAGAAAGAGTGATGGGGGACTAAGCTTCCATAGTATGGGTTAGGGAGAGGGGGTTGAGAGGTAGGAAGAGGGGCTAAGCTTGAGGGCTTAAGTCCTTAGGAATAATAATTTATTATTATTCCAAAGTGGTGTGAAAGGTATGATTTTATCCTAAGTCCTAGGAGAGGCAACGCATGTAGCCCCAACGTGTGCAAAAGGGAATGCATACTTGATGGAGTGCATGCATCTTCATGGGCGACATGTGTCGACCCAGGCACATGCAATTTAAGCCAAGAATTGCGCCATGATGGGGGTTCACCCTCCATTCTGCCTTCGGCTGTCTGAATTGTTGGAGTTCGTGAATGACCTCTGCTTAATTTTCCTGTCATGTGATCCCTAAAACCAGAACCGAAAGTCAACCGGTGTATTATTGTGAATTCTGTGGCCTCTATATTCATCCTTTACAATGCTCACGGACGCACCTAAGTCATTCTGTGATTCTCCCATACTCCGTCTGAGTTCACTGGAATCCTTCTCGAGAACTTTTTTTTCTCTACACTGGACCTCTGCATAGCCACGCACCTTGAAGTCGAACCACATCTTCTATGAAACCTGAGCAATTGTCTATGTCGTGTGTGTTATAATTGTGGGTTGTTGTGGCCACACAATAGCTTGGCTGAGTGTGATTGGCTACCATCATACGTTCCTTGCTGAGCCTTGTTTTCCTCCTTGTGATGGAACAGAGATGAAGAAGCAGGTTGTCAGGCTTGTGTGCAACACTCTTTCCAGGTGAGAGAGGTGGTTGTGGTTGAAGAAGCAAGTTGTCAGGATTGTGAGAAACTCTCTCCAAATGAGAGAGTGCGCGGAGGAAGTGAGAAATCCTGGAAGGAGTCTTGTAGCTTCCACAGAGCTCGGATAATTCCGGTTCGGTCTGTTGTTGAAGCCCAAGACAAGGGAGGTTTAGCAGCCGAAGGATTGTCTTGGTGAAAGTGAAGGTGTATACTCCTGGGGTGGGACAAGCATGTGGGGAATGAGAGTTTGTGAGCAGTGGGCATAAGTGGCTCCTGAGAGAGAATCCTTCCTCATAAACTGTGTGTCTTTCGTTGACCTTGCCTATCCTAGGATTCCCTTGCCCGGTGGAGCTTAGTCCCAGCTCGGGAGTGACCTACTACTAAGAGTGATGAGAAACGCGGTCTAAGGCTGGGATATTCGTGGAAGGTCTGCACGTAGTTGGTGGTGTATTATAGTTTCAAAGATAAGTATCATTATGTGTTTTAATTCTGTACTTAATTAAAATGCATGTTCTATGATACTTGTAATATCATCACGTATTCCGTTGCTAGTTAGAATTGCTGTTAATTCTGTTTAAGTCTTTATGACAGCAGTAAATCCATGTCAAATGTATTAATTTGATTTAATGCTTATTCTTTATAAATAATGCATGTTATATATTTAAGTATGAGAATATTTCCGTGAAGTAGCGTTTCCTGTAAAGTGGGTTGATGGCCGGGGACGTTACAATATGGTATTAGAGCATGTTTTCAACGCTGAGCCTGGATGGGTCGGATAAGTGGTATTTGGACCCAAGGTTTCGAGTGGAAATTGTGTTCAAAGGAACCAATTTCGAACCTTATTTTGTTTTTGAGTTCCAAGGGGTTACATTGGCCGTGTTACGAAGCTCAGGAGGACTAGCGGTAGAATAAAATCGTAGCCGGCGTGGTATTTGACCAGAGAGAGAGAGAGCTCAACACTTGGGGTGTTGGAGCCGTAGGATCTGTTCAGACGGAAGGGAAATTCAGTATGATCGTCAGATATGGAGAAGGTATAGGAGGGTTATCTTGGAAGCCCTTTGGAGTTCGAAAATCGGGAGAAGTGGGGTGAGCGGAGGCATAAACGCCCAAAAACTGAAACCCCGAAGTCTTGAGGGATATCTACACCATAGATCTGGAGAAAAGAGCTTGATTGTTGGATCAAGCAGAAGAGAAGATTATAATTTTGGGAGTTCGGATGTCGGGAGAAGTGGGATGTGTCGTTGCACAAACTCCTAAAGTCTGAATTTTCGAAGTGAAAAAGTAGACGTGGTGGGGCCGGATGTCGTCGCTTGTATTTTTCCAAGTGGCATCCTGTGTGAGCAGGGTTAGTGGGGCCCAAGTATACGTAACGTAGTTAAGGGTCAGAGGACCCACATCAGCGTTGATCACGATACATCAAGATCAATATACAGGAGACATTGCGGGGACCCAAGTTGCACGGAAGATAATTCTCCAAGGCGGTCCCGCAATCCAATACGTGGTTTCACTGAGGGGTTATGTGTTAGCGTTAGGAGAATTGCATAATGAAGGGTTGGTTACTCCAAAACCACCGTTGCATGCCCCTGCAATTGGGAAAATGTTAAGTGATGTAAGGTAACGATGTCACCTAAGGTGATGTGGAAGTGTTCGAGGTGTGCGAATATGAAACCTTCCGAAGTCCCGAAGTATCAGAACTCAGACGCCTGAGGTTCCATGGTGAGTGTCACCCAATGGATGCTGGGTATACGTGGACGGTTGATCCACCCTAAGTTGCGAGTTCATTAATCCAAAATTCAGGAAGTGGTTGTGAACTGCTTTGAAACCTTCCGAAACGCGAAGTCACGAAGCTCTCTTTTTGCTAAGCGAGTGGTCACGACCTGCGATCACCTGGGTTGGGGATTAAGAGAGAAGGGGCTAGATCTCAAAGGATTGTTACAGAGCCGAGCAGAGCTCAGAAAATTCATGAATTATGAATGTTTTCTTAATTCAGATTTGTTTATGAATGTTGTGGGATTTGTTAAGGAATAATGGCCTGACAAATTTCGATTGTCTGCACATTGTGTTTGCAGAATTTTAGCGAGTGCTAGAACCGGGTAGAATTGCCACTGAGTGTAAAAGAAATGGAAGAGACAGATAATGCTTCCAGTTCAGAGAACAAAGCTAAAGGGATGGATGTTCATTTGGGAGTTGAAGGGTTGAACTCCAATGGGCATGGAGAAGAGATAGATAAGGAAGGGCATATGATGAAGATCATTGAAAAATTGCAGAAAGATGTCCAAACTCACAAAACAGATAGCAGAAAGCTCAGGAAAGCTCAGGATAAACAAGGTGAATTCAACTTAAATTTGATGAAGAGTATGGAGAGAATAGAAAAGAAGTTGGACTAGGAGAGAGACTCAAGAAAAACCGGGAGTCACCCTAGTTCTGAGGGAAGAAGATCAAGGAGTGTTGGTAAACACCATCATCACTCCCAAGGTCGCTCCAAGAGGAGGGCACACAATAGTTCAATCCCATATCCTACCAGAAAGCACATGAAATCTGGAGTGGATGAACTGAAGGGTGAAAAGAACAAGATTAAGCCTCCAACGTTTGATGGAGAACATAAGAAGGAGGAAGATGCCGAGACATGGTTTCTTGGCATGAGGAAATATTTCCAACTGCAGAATTATTCCTCTCATGCAGAGGGAATATTTGCAATGTATAAACTGAAGGGAAAGAAATCCATGTGGTGGGATCACCTTGTGTAGGTGAAGCACATTAGAGAGAAAGATATCACTTGGAAATAATTCAAGAGAGATTTCGAGAAGAAATACTTGACTAAAAGATACTATGATAAAAAGATGAAATATTTCTTTGAACTCAAGATGGGCAGCATGACCATTGATGAATATGAACGAAGGTTTTTGGAATTACTGAAGTATGTTCCATTCATCAAGGATGATAATTTCAAGATTCAAAGGTATTTGAGTGGACTGCCACCTTCCATTGGGAACAAGATCCAGTATGATGACCCAAAAACTATGGAAGAAATGACAAGAAGAGCGAAATGATTATATGAGCAACAAAGAGAGAAGCCTACTTTCCAAAAGGACTGGGAAGACAAGAAGAAATTCAATATGTATTAGAGTAAGAAGTGAACTAAGCCACCCTTTTTTAGAAACAGTCCTCAAGGACAACCATCTTTTAGAGAGCTCAGGAAGGTTGAAGTAGGTGGGCAAATGCCAATACCACCACCTATGGAACGTTGGGGTTGTAAAAAAAACCATAGGTACAGAGATTGCCCCCATAGAAATGATAAAGTGAGAGTTGTCCACAATGTACAGCAGGCTGAAACAGTGGAGGACATGGGTAGTAGAATACCAAGGATCTACGCATACTTGGACAACAAGGAAGATGAATACCATTCGCACATGATTGAAGTGGAAGTTATGATTAACAACCAACCATTTACTATTTTAATTGAGTCAGGGGTTAGCCATAGTTATATAGATCCTAGAGTGGTGAAAAGTTTTCATTTGTCGAGAATCAAACATGAAAAGTCTTGGTTAGTGCAGTTGGCTACAAGAACCAAGAGGAAGGTCACTGATTTGGTTAAGTCCTATCATGTGGACATGAATGAACTGAGCACAAAGGCTGAATTGAATGTTCTGCCTTTAGGTTCTTATGACTGTCTAATTAGGATGGATTGGTTCGACCAACACCATGCCATCTTGGACTGTCATAATAAGGCATTCACTTGCCTAGATGAGGAAGAGAATCAAAGAATAGTCCAAGGAATTCCCAGAGTTGTTTCTATCAGAGAAATCTCAGCAATGCAACTAAAGAAGTGCTACAGAAAAGGTTTTCAATTGTTTGCAATCCATGTGGAGGAAGCATCTAAGGATGAGATCTCAAATATTGGAGATCATGCGGTACTAAAGGAGTTCAAATATGTATTTCAGGAGGTACTGGGACTACCTTCGAAAAGAGATATTGACTTATCTGTAAACTTGATGCCTGGAGTAGCTCCAATGTCGAAAGCTCCTTACAGAATGAGTACGCCAGAGCTGAAAGAAATGCAATTGCATCTTGAAGAGCTTATGAAGAAGGGGTCTATATGCCCAATTGTGTCGCCTTGGGGTGCCCCAGTCTTGTTCATGAAGAAGAAGGATGGGACACTAAGATTGTGTATTGATTTCAAACAATTGAACAAAGTAATTGTAAAGAAAAAATATCCTCTACCGAGGATTGATGGCCTCTTCGATCAATTAAAGGATGCGAAGATATTATCGAAGATAGACCTCAGGTCGGGATATCACTAGGTAAGGATAAAGGATGAATACATTAGCAATACCACCTTTAGAACAAGGTATGGTCATTACGAGTTCATAGTGGTGCCATTTGGGCTGTCAAATGTACCCGTTGTTTTTATGTGCCTGATGAATGGTGTATTCAGGAACTATCTAGACAAGTTTTCCATAGTCTTCCTGGATGACATTCTGGTGTATTCCAAGTCAGAGGAAGAGCATGAACAACATATTAAGATGGTTTTGCAGGTGCTACGAGAGAACCAATTGTATGCAAAGTTGAGCAAGTTCTCGTTTTATCAGGAGCAAATCCATTACTTGGGGCATATTATTTCTAAGGAAGGGATAGTTGTAGATCCTGAGATGATTTAGGCCATCAGAGAATGGTCAGCGCCAAAGAAAGTGATAGAAGTCAGATCCTTTATGGGTCTAGCTAGTTATTACATAAGGTTTATCCCAGGGTTCTCGAGGATAGCTCACCCTATCACTTCCTTGCAAAGGAAGGAGAAGAAATTTCAGTGGACAAAGTATTGTGAGAGAGGCTTCCAACAATTGAAGCAACTATTAACCAGTGCTCCAATCCTGAGGATCACAGATCCAAATGAATATTTCATGGTGTGCAAAGATGCATGCAAAGAAGGACTAGGAGGAGTCCTCAGTCAAAATGGATTCGTAATCTGTTATGAATCCAGAAAGTTGAAAGTGCACGAAAGGAACTATGCAACTCATGATTTGGAGTTGGCAGCCATAGTACACGCTCTAAAGAAATGGAGACATTACCTCATGGGAAGGAGGTTTGAACTAAGAACAAACCATAACGGTCTGAAGTACTTGTTTGATCATCCAACCTTGAACGCTAGACAGAGTAGGTGGTTGGAGTTTCTCTGTGAGTACGATTTTGATATCAAGCATATCAAAGGGAAGGAAAATAAAGTGGCTGATGCACTCAATAGGAGAGTGCATGAATTACATGCTACAACCATTAGCATGTACCAAACTGATATTAAAAGAAGATTTTTGGAGGCTACAAATACAGATCTGCAGTACAGGGATTTGGTAGCAAAGCTACAACAAGGTAATATGCCACAGAAAGTGGAGATTTATAAATTGGAAACTGATGGAATACTTCTATACAAGAACATAATTTATGTACCTAATGTCCAGGATTTGAAACTTGCGATTTTGCATAAAATGCATAATGTGCTATATGCAGGGCACCCTGGATATCAGAAAACCGTGGCAACAGTCAAGAGCCATTACTTTTGGTCAGGTATGAAGAAAGAGATTGTAGAATACATCGCTAGATGTATGGAGTTCCAGAAGGTTAAAGCTGAGCACATACACCCAACAGGGTTGCTGCAACCTTTACCCATTCCTGAGTGGAAGTGGGAAGTGGTGAAAATGGATTTCATCACGGGATTGCCCAAAACTGACAAGCAACATGATTCAATCATGGTGGTAGTGGAAAATCTTATGAAATATGCCCATTTCATTCCGTTAAAGACTACTGACAAGGCAACGAATATTGTTGATATTTTTATGAGGGAAGCAACACGATTGCACGATATTCCCAAGACAATTGTGTCTGACAGAGACCCAAAATTTACCTTAAATTTATGGAAAGGGTTATTGAAGGGGTTCAGAGCAAATATGAACTTCAGTATAGCTTATCATCCTGAGTTTGATGGGAATATAGAGTGGTCGAATCGAGTGATAGAAGACATACTAAGGATGTATGTGATGGACAAACCATCTAAATGGGAAGACTACCTACACTTGGTAAAATTCGGCTACAACAATGGGTATCAAGCATCATTGAATACGAGCCCATTTGAAGCACTTTGTGGTAGAAAGTGAAATACTCCAGTGAGCTGGGATAATCCAACTGATAGGGAAGTATTTGGGCCAGAGTTGCTCAAGGAAATGGAAGAACAGATGCTAAAAATTAAGCAGAATTTGAAATCTGCCCAAGACAGGAAGAAAAGTTATGTTGATAAGAATAGAACCCAGAGAGAGTTTAAAGTGGGTGACCATGTTTTCCTGAAAGTAAAAGCCAATAGAAGTTCCATGAAGTTGGGAAACTGTGCCAAGTTGGCAGCCAGATTTTGTGGGCCATTTGAAATCCTAGAAAGGATTGGACCAGTTGCATATATGTTTGCATTACTTGCATCCATGACTGTACATAATTTATTTCATGTTTCATTACTTTATAAATATATACCTGATGTTAATCATGTTATAGATTGGAATGTGATTAAGGTGGAGCAAGAAGGTGTCTTGCAAGTGCATCCTATGTGCATATTGGAATGGAAAAGCAAACAACTCCGGAATCGATCCATAGGGCTTGTAAAGGTCCAGTGGACCTGGTACGGTCCTGAGGACATGACATGGGAGCATGAGGATGCTATGCGGGCAGAATACCCACATATTTTTGAAGATTTTGAAAAGCTTGTTGATGTTGTGTAAAGAGTTGAACTGAGGATAGTGTAAAAATAAGGGGAGGGGATTGTAATATCCCCCGATAGTGCCCCAATTATATTATGAATTGTAATCATGTTTTGTAGGCTGGTGAGCCGAGTATTGATAAGTTGGTGGGATTATGTGTTTATTAGGCCGGAGAGCCTAAGTGTTAAGGCCAAGAGCCTAATTTTGTATATGTAATTATGCAGATCATTAATATAATATATAAACATCATTGCATGCCAACCGACCACGAAGAAAGAGTGATGGGGGACTAAGCTTCCACAGTATGGGTAAGGGAGAGGGGGATGAGAGGTAGGAAGAGGGGCTAAGCTTGAGGGATTACGTCCTTAGGAAAAATAATTTATTATTATTCCAAAGTGGCGTGAAAGGTATGCTTTTATCCTAAGTCATGGGAGAGGCAATGTATGCAGCCCCAATGTGTGCAAAAGGGAACGCATACTTGATGGAGTGCATGAAGCTTCATGGGCGACATGTGTCAGCCCAAGCACATGTAATTTAACCCAAGAATTGAGTCGGGATGGCGGTTCATCCTCCATTCTTCCATCGAATGTCTAAACTGTTGGAGTCCATGAATGACCTCTACTTAATTTTCATGTCATGCAATCCTGAAAACCAGAACCGGAAGTCGACCAGTGTATTCCTGTGAATTTTTTGGCCTCTGTATTCTTCCTTTACAATGCTCATGCATGCACCTGATTCGTTCTGTGATTCTCCCATACTCCGTTTGAGTTCATTGGAATCCTTTCTGAGAACCGTTTTGTCTCTGCACTGGACCTCTGCATAGCCACGCACCTCTGAAGCCGAACCACGTCTTCTGTGAAACCTGAACAATTGTCTATGTTGTGTGTGTTATAACTGTGGGATGTTGTGGCCACGCAGTCCCTTAGCTGAGTGTGATTAGATACCGTCATCCATTCCTTGCTAAGCCTTGTTGTCCTCCTTGTGCTGGAACGGAGCTGAAAAAGCAGGCTGTCAGGCATGTGTGCAACACTCTCTCCAAGTGAGAGAGGTGGTTGTGGTTGAAGAAGTAGGTTGTCAGGCCTGTGAGTGACTCTCTCCAGGTGATAGAGTGCGCAAAGGAAGTGAGAACTCATGGAAGGAGTCATGTAGCTGCCACAAAGCTCAATGAATTTTGGTTCGGTCTGTTGCTGAAGCCCAAGGCAAGGGAGGTTTAACAGTTGAAGGACTGTCTTGGTGACAGTGAAGGTGTATACTCATGGGGTGGGAAAGGCATGTGGGGAATGAGAGTTTGTGAGAAGTGGGCATAAGTGGCTCCTGGGAGAGAATCCTTCCTCATAAACCGTGTGTCTTCCATTGACCTTGCCTAGCCTAGGATTCCCTTTCCCGATGGAGCTTAATCCCAACTCGGGGGTGACCTACTGCTGAGAGTGATGAGTAGCACGGTCTAAGTTTGGGAGGTTCATGGAAGGTATGCACATAGTTGGTGGTGTATTACAATTTCAAGGATAAGTATCATTATGTGTTTTAATTCTGTACTTAATTAAAATTCATGTTCTGTGATACTTGTAATATTATCATGTATTCCGTTGCTAGTTGGAATTGCTGTTAATTTTGTTTAAGTCTGTATGATAATAGTAAATCCATGTCAAATGTCTTAATTTGATTTAATTCTTATTCTTTATAAATAATGCATGTTATATATTTAAGTATGAGAATGTTTCTGCGAAGTAGCATTTCCAGGCAAGTGGGTTGATGGTCGGGGATGTTACAATGCATGACAATGAAATGTAACAATTTGACTATTGAATGATAGTGTTATGCCACCCATTTTTAAGGAAAGAACATACAGTTCTTAGGTCCTATTTGAGTCTTCTTAGAATTGAGATTCGTTACATAGTCCTTGAATAAAGACAAAAGACTTATGTAGCATATATTTGGTCTTTGTATTGGAAAGGATTTATGCAATTCAAAACATGAAGGAAATACCCAAGGAGAGGTGGATTGAAAATACATTATAAGATTCAATTAAATTCTTGTAGATTTTGAAGCATTAATACTTAGAGTAATTTTGATAAACTAAGGGGCCCTTTACCTATGTCAATTCCACGTGCCATATCTTTGAAATGGAACTTGTTTTCTCCATTCCCCCTTGTCCATGTCATCCATGCCATCTCACAACATTTCACTAGTTCACCTATCCTAACACTTTACATTGTTGACATCATCATGTTGGCATGGCGCAAAAAAGTATTCTTTATGGAGAAAAAAATTACTTAGATGAAAGAAAAAAATAAAGACACGACATAACTAATGAAGCTTGTGCAATTTATCAAGTTCTTATTTTTTGATGTTATTGCATGCCCTTGCAGTACTAGATGTAGGGACATTCGTCTCGAACAAATTTTAAAAGAATAGGGCTTAGAGGTCATGAATATGTCTTTGAATGATGTTAAATGGTTTGCAAGGAGTGTAGGTCTTATGCAGGGCTTATATGGTGCAATTTAGTGTAGTCTATAAGAACAATCTCTATGCCAAACCTCAAAATGGATAGTACCATATCTTGTTCATAAGACAAATATGTTGGAAAAATACTGAGAGGGGGGGGTGAATCAGTATTTGAGCTATCAATCAATTTTTAACTTTTCTTTTACTGAAAAATCTTAGTCTACTATATAGAGATCAGTTGTTGTATATTCTTATGAAAACAGTAGTGCATCCA
>SNQJ01S0016844.1:203896-237886 GCA_010110895.2 Picea sitchensis | reverse complement strand
AAAACATATTAATCACACTTTGCCTTGAACAAACTGAAGTTCTAACTTGAATTACAGGAAAGCAACCTACCTATTGCAGAGCTCAAAGTTTAAAGAAATGATTAATTGAAGAATCCTAGATTACATTAAAATAACAACAAGATGTTGCAACAGGAAAGACCAACTATTATGTAGCCAGAGAACAAGACCCTATTCCCAAAGCAGGAATCTTTAGCACCTGTTTCCAATCATCACACTTCATGAACTCATTGTTTAATTGAGATAATTGACACACACTGAAAGCTAACTATCTCCTAATAGAGAACATGACCCTAATCCCCAAGCAGGAATATTTAGTACCTGTTTCTAATTAGAACACTTTCATGAACTCATTAAAATAATTGACACACACTGAAGGCTAACTATTTCTAACAGAGAACATGACCCTATTCCCGAAGCAGGAACCTTCAGCACCTGTCTCTGATTATCAAGCTTTCATCAATTCACCAAGCAGGATTTCTAACTATAATGATTAATAGTTACCCAATCATGAATCATATGAAAACAATGTAACAACAAGATAGAGTTCAGTAAGGTAGTGTTTCAGAAAAACAGAGTTCAATAAAGTAGTGTTTCAACAAAAAAAAATTTAATCAAGGCATGAACAGAAATAACACTAACACACTATAAAGCTAATGGGTGAATCTTGTGAAGAAGGTGGGCCCTCCCTTCTCACAAGATTCCCCTGAAACGAAAGGAAATAGAGGAAAATGCTCAGAATAATCTTTTATTCATCTGTCAACTGTGTTACATTATAATCTGAAGTGAAACACGTCCCTCTCCGTAAAATCCTTTCTTAGGTAAAAATATATGATCTCTAATGATGATTTCCTCTTATTTAAAGAGGAGAATCCATTCGATACAATTTGACCAATAAATTACAGGTGTACATATGAGTCATATTCTTAGTCAGATCGACTTTCTAAACTGGAATAGGATATCCTAGTCTCCCGCAATAGAATTCTATTACAAATGCTGACTGAGGTGTTGTTGTTGCGGCTGGAGTAATAGCTTATTTATTTGTCTTCTTGTTACTGTTGTTGTATGTTGTTTCACCATCGCAAATCATGGGCTGTTTCAGCCACGGGATTTGCATTCTGATTGTTTCAGCAACTTGGTCTAAGGCAGCAACAATGGTTAATGCTAGCTCAAGGTGCGGTTGTTGTTTCAGCATCATTGACCATGGACTGTGTGATGGCTTCTTCTTTGTGAGTTGTTGTTTCAGCATCGTTGACCATAGACTGTGTAACAACTTCTTCTATTTGAGTTTTTGTTTCAGCATCATTGACCACGGACTGTGTAACATCTTCTTCTGTATGAGTTGTTGTTTTAGCATTGTAGACCACTAAGAGTGTAACAGCTTCTTCTGTGTGAGTTGTTGTTTCAGCATTGTAGACCATGAAGAGTGTAACAACTTCTTCTGTTGATTTGTTGTTTGAGCATCGTAGTCCACGGACTGTTTCAACCACACGGTGTTTCAGCAACAGGCCTCAATGCTAATCTACAGTTCAAACTGTTTCAGCACTTATACCTTTCTGATCAATGGTTAAGTACGAGAGTAATGTAAAATTATAAGCAAAACGAATTAAACATATAGTAAAGAGAAGAGAGTTATATACCTTTGGAAAGATAGGGTAAGGTGATAATGTGAGTTTAAATGTGAGTGAAACAAGGTGAAAAGGTAGCATAAAGTGTGGGAAAAAAGGTACATTGTATGGTCCTAACAGACATACTTCCACAAACTGAGTAGCGCGATGTCTCCAACAATACAAGCAGCTCACCAAGATGCAGATCCAACAAACTCTTTTCCCTCTCCCCCGGGAACTCAACGCAATGGATACCATTGCTTCCTAAGGAGGGAGGATTGATCCAAGTAGATATCAGTGGCCACCCAACTTTTTTGACTATCTCAAAATAGTTTTCTGGCAATTTTGACAATTTACTATTTTTAGAAGGTTTTAACTTCCCGGGCCATTTTGAGGGCCTAAATGAAGGTTTTTAGAGATTGAGGTTCTCAATTATAGTTGAATGAATGATTTATCCCCCAAAATGAATCTCCTTGACAATACCTTTCCAACGAGCTATCATACGCCTAAAACAGAGACCGTATGCAAAAGTTATGACCCCGAAAAGTTGATGTACTAACTTACCCAAACGGGGCCCACATGACTTTTGGCGCTTCATCTCCTAGGGTTAGGTTTTTGGATGTATAGGTTTTTTGGAATTCCTGTTTATTGTGAAAATGCCTTGAGAGCCTAATTGTACTCATCTTCTTGCGAATGAGCGCAACCGTCACATCTCTTCTCAGAGATAAGCTGCCACCATTCTAGCCAGTCTTTCATTCTGTATTTTTACAGTCTCTGTAGATTTCTTTCATTATTAGAAATCGTGTATTACTGTATATCTATGTTTATGGTTGCATCTCTGATACATTTCTATTATATTATTGGATATACGCGATATCTTTGTGCATTTCTTTATTATATCTCCGATCTCATTTCGTGTCAAAAATAATCCAGATCAGTGGTATTAGAGTAGGCTATTCTTGATTGTGTTTTTTAGTGCATGTCCCCGACGAGGTCCGAGTATAAAAAGTTGGGTCTAGAGATTGTCTCTATTGAGGAAAATCGCTCTTCCACACCCAAGAAACCGTCAATGGTGGAAGAAAAGAAAAATGATGGAGCAGACAATCCTATCAGTATGTTGCTTGAGCAAGCTCTCGCGCGACAGAGGGACGAAATGATGGAGAATTTTTCCCACATCCTTCAATGCATGCTGATAGAAACAGACGCATCTTCATCAAGAGGCCACTTTGGAGGCACCTCACCTTTCAAGGTACAAGTTAATTTTGATATTCCTGTATTTGAAGGACAGATAGATGCATAAACCCTAGACAAATGGTTAAATCTGCTAGAAGGTTATTTCTCTATTCACAAATTTTCTGACAAATAAAAGATCACCTTCGTACTCCTTAAATCTCTCCCCCATGTCAAACATTGGTGGGAAACTTATTGGGAGAAGAGTTCCACAAAGGAGTCTGAAATATATGGGGCCAATCCCACTTGGGATTTTTTTGTCAATGCGGTAAAGGAACAATATTACCCTGTTGGAAACTATGAGGACTAGTACATGAGATGGACCACACTGCGGCAAGAAAGGGGCCAAGCAGTTCCAGAGTTCACCAATACCTTCCATACCTTGCGCACCAAGATGGGTATCAAAGACTTCGAGCAACATTTGATTCTGAAATACCATGGGGCTCTACACAGATACATCTAGACTGAAATGTATTTTCTGTACATCTCATCACTCGGTGCTACTTATCGATATGATGTTAAAATCAAGGAGAAATTTAAGCAACAGAACAAACAAGATTTCAGATCTATAAATCTGCAAAAACCAAAGTATGACAAAGACAAACCTAACAAACAGTCTTCTGAAAACTAGTCCAAGACATAGGAAAAGAAGGGTCATGGGAAGACAAAGAAGGACACCGGAAAATGGTCCGATTTCCATAAAATTCCCTAGCACAACACCGATGAATGTCGTTCAAAATAGTCATTGGTGGTCGATATCAAAGACAAGGCGCCGAACCCTGATTGAGAATCTGATTCTGAAAATATTGGTAAAGGACAGATCATTGATGCAAACCCCACTACTATTGTGGCAATCGCAACAATTCAACCAGAAGAACCAACAATTCTCGAATAGGGGGAGTGCCTTTTTCATTCACAAATTTGGGTAAAGGGGACACCATTATATTTTATTGTTGATAACGGATGCCAGAAGAACCTCATCTCAGTAGTGGTTGTCAAATAGTTGGGATTTTCGACAACACCACACCCGCAGCCATACAACATTGGGTGGCTTCGCCAAGGAAGAGATCTTCGTGTTAGCCAACAATGTTGATTATCATACGACATCCAGCCCTTCAAGGACGAGGTATTATGTGATGTTTCCCCACTGGATTTCTGTGATGTTCTCTTGGTCCAACCATATATGTGGAAGCGCCATGTTGTTTATGAGTCTCGACCCCATAGTTTCATTGTTACTTTGGGAGGTCATCTCTACAGAATACCAGAGGTAGTTCTGACTACTGTTCCACCTAAAAAGTGTCGCAATGTAGTATCTCATACTGCAAAATTTAGCTTCTTCACAATTTGTTCAAAAGGAGAACATAAGGACATTGCAACCACTACAGCCTTGCCCCAAGAACCTTCTATCCAATAGAAGCAGGTCGACGAGGGTGAAAAAAAGTGAAAAGATTCATTCTGCACACTGTCCTCTCATGTATCTCGACTTGTTGAACAGCCTTAGCCTCAACAGGTTCTTGACATACTTCCACAAACTAAGTAGCGCGATGTCTCCAACAATACAAGAAGCTCACCAAGATGCAGATCCAACAAACTCTTTTCCCTCTCCCCCGGGAACTCAACGCAATGGAGACCATTGTTTCCTAGGGAGGTAGGATTGATCTAGGTGGATATCGGTGGCCACCCACCTTTTCCAACTAGCTCAAAATAGTTTTCTGGCAATTTTGGCAATTTACTATTTTTAGTAGGTTTTAACTTTCAGGGCCATTTTGAGGGCCTAAATGAAGGTTTTTCAAGATAGAGGTTCTCAATGATATATGAAGGCATCATATTTTCCAAAAAATGAATCTCCTCGATGATACCTTTCCAACAAGCTATCATATGCCTAAAACAGAGATTGTATGAAAATGTTACGACCCCGGGAAGTTGATGTACTAACTTACCCAAACGGGGCCCATATGACTTTTGGCGCTTCATCTCCTAGGGTTAGGCTTTTGGATGTCTAGGGTTTTTTTAATTCTTGTTTATTTTAAAAATGCCTTCAGAGCCTCATTTTACTCATCTTCTAGCGAATGAGCGCAACTGTCACATCTCTTCTCAGAGATAAGCCGCCACCATTCTAGCAAGTCTTTCACTCTGTATTTTTACAATCTCTGTACATTTCTTTCATTAATAAAAATCGTGTATTACTATATGTCTATATTTATGGTTGCATATATGATACATTTATATTATATTATTGGATATACTTGATATCTCTGTGCATTTATTTATTATATCTTCGATCTCATTTCGTGCCAAAAATAATCTGGATCAGTGGTATCTGAGCAAGCTGTTCTTGATCATTTTCTTCAGTGCATGTCCCCAACAAGGTCCAAGTATAGTAAGGTGGGTCTCGAACTTGTCTCTCTTGAGGAAAATCGCTCTCTCACACCCAAGAAACACTCAATGGAAGAAGAAAAGAAAAATGATGGAGCAGACAATCCTATCAGTATGTTGCTTGAGCAAGCTCTCACGTGACAGAGGGACGAAATGATGGAGAATTTTTCCCACATCCTTCAATGCCTGCCAATAGAAATAGGAGCATCTTCATCAAGCGACCACTTTGGAGGCACCTCGCCTTTCAAGGTACAAGTTAATTTTGATATTCTTGTATTTGAAGGACAGATAGATGTAGAAGCCCTAGACAAATGGTTAAATCTACTAGAAGGTTATTTCTCTGTTCACAAAATTTCTGACAAAGAAAAGATTACCTTCGCACTCCTTAAATATCTTCCCCATGTCAAACATTGGTGGGAAACTTATTGGGAGCAGAGTTCCAAAGAGGAGTCTGAAATATATGGGGCCGATCCCACTTGGAATTGTTTTTTGGATGCGGTAAAGGAATAGTATTACCCTGTTGGAAACTATGAGGACCAGTACATGAGATGGACCACATTGGAGCAAGAGAGGGGCCAAGAAGTTATGCAGTTCACCAATACCTTCCATACCTTGTGCACCAAGATGGGTATCAAAGACTCTGAGCGACATTTGGTTCTGAAATACCGTGTGGCTCTACATAGATACATCCAGACTGAAATGGATTTTCTGGACATCTCATCACTCGATGCTACTTATCGATATGATGTTAAAATTGAATAGAAATTTAAGCACCCGAACAAACGAGATTTTGGATCTATAAATCCACAACAACTAAAGTATGACAAAGACATCCCTAAGAAATAGTCTCCTGAAAACCAGTCCAAGACACAGGAAAAGAAGGGTCACGGGAAGACAAAGAAGGACACCGGAAAATGGTGTGATTTCCACAAAATCCCCTGGCACAACACTGATGAATGTCACTCAAAACAGTCATTGGTGTCTAAGATCAAAGACAAGGAGCCGAACTTTGATTCAGAATCCAATTCTGAAAATACTGGTAAAGGATAGATCATTGATGCATACCCCATTACTATTGTCGCAACCACAACAATTCAACCAGAAGAACCAACAGATCCCGAAGAGGTGGAGCACCTTTTTCATTCAAAGATGTGGGTAAAGGGGACCCCGTTGCATTTTATTGTTGATAGAGGAAGCCATAAAAACCTCATCTTAGCAGAGGTCGTCAAACAGTTGGTATTTTCGACAACACCACACCCGTAGCCATGCAACATCGGGTGGATTCACCAAGGATGAGATATATGTGTCAGCCAACAATGTTGATTGTCATACGGCATCTATCCCTTCAAGGACAAGGTATTATGTGATGTTTCCCCACTAGATGTCTGTGATATTCTCTTGGGCCAACCATATATGTGGAAGCACCATGTTGTTTATGATTCTTGACCCCATAGTTTTATTGTTACTTTGGGGGGTCATCTCTACAAAATAGCAGAGGTAGTTCCAACTATTATTCCACCTAAAATTTTTCGCAAGGTAGTATCTCATACTGCAAAATTTAGCTTCTTCACAATATGTTCAAAAGGAGAATAGAAGGACACTGCAACCACTACCGCCTTGCCCCAAGCACCTTCTATCCAACAGAAGAAGGTCAACAAGGATGCAACAAAGTGCAAATATTCCTTCTGCACATCGTCATCTCATGTATATCGACTTGTTGAACATCCTCATCCTCAAGAGGTTCTTGACATACTTCCACAAACTGAGCAGCGCGATGTCTCCAGCAATACAAGCAGCTCACCAAGATGTAGATCCAACAAACTCTTTTCCCTCTCCCAAGGGAACTCAAAGAAATGGAGATCATTTCTTCCTAAGGAGGGAGGATTGATCTAGGTGGATATCGATGGTCACCCACCTTTTTCGACTAGCTCAAAATGGTTTTCTGGCAATTTTGGCAATTTACTATTTTTAGCAGATTTTAACTTCTGGGGCAATTTTGAGGACCTAAATGAAGGTTTTTAGAGATCAAGGTCCTCAATGATAGTTGAAGGCATGATTGAGCCCCAAAAATGAATATCCTCAATGATACCTTTCCAATGATCTATCATACGCCTAAAACAGAGATCGTATGCAAAAGTTACGACCCCGGGAAGTTGATGTACTAACTTACCCAAATGCGGCCCACATGAATTTTGGCGCTTCATCTCCTAGGGTTAGGTTTTTGGATGTCTAGGGTTTTTGGAATTCCTGTTTATTGTAAAAATGCCTTCAGAGCCTCATTGTACTCATATTATTGCAAATGAGGGCAACCATCACATCTCTTCTCAGAGATAAGCCACCACCATTCTAGTGAGTCTTTCACTCTGTATTTTTACAGTCTCTGTACATTTCTTTCATTAATAGAAATCGTTTATTACTGTATATATGTGTTTATGGTTGCATCTCTGATACATTTATGTTATATTATTGGATACACGCGATATCTCTGTGCATTTATTTATTATATCTCTGATCTCATTTCGTGCTGAAAATAATCTGGATCACAAGTGGTTCCTCATGGTTGAACAATTATGACCTCTTAAATATGAAGCCTCAAAAGAAAATGAAGAAGCCTCAGATCTAAGGACAAGCAGTTACAAGTTATCCCCTAAAAAGTGTTGCAAAAAATAAGTAACAAGTAGGTCCCATTGAAACCAATATTAAATTAAATATTAAGGATATTGTTGGTAAATTTGGCCCCAATGGAATAATCATTAAAAATTAAATTGAATATTGTTTGGATCAAGTCGACCCTAAAAGGAGGGTGCTAGATCTAGTATAAATAAGGCACCGAGAAGTTCATTTGTTACATTAACTCAAGTGATTTTTATATAAGGTAAACAAGGATATTTGAGGTGAATTCAATAGGTAATATGAAGTGAAGAAAGGTGGAATTCCAAGGGAGGATGAAGTCTTGTGATGATGTGTTCTAAGGTATGTTATTTAAATGTCATATTACCATTTTTGCTATAATTGTTTTTATGGAATGATTCAGATAGAAAAACTTGGAGGATGTTGAGAAGACATATAAAGGTACTTGTGGTAAACATTTCATCTTATGGGTCGTTGTATTTTTGGAGTTACACTCTGTGGAAGATAGGGTTTTTGACTAGTCCTAAAACTAGTCTCAAACAAGTGTTCTAAGAAAACCAATCATTACTTCTTCATAGAGGATCCAAATTTTGTGAGACCAATTTAATTTGAATGAGTACATACATTAGTATGTTTTTTGAGAGTTTCAAAACTATATATCAAATATTGAGTGTGTGGCATGGTATACAAGTTCTCTCTCTAGAATAGGCCAGAATTCAGCAAGGTCTACCATTTTCTCTATAACTCCTTTTCAGGGACAATTCAAGGAGTGAAACTTAAAGTAATTTTAGAGAAGATAGTGAAGAATATTGGGTACAATATTTATACCTTTACTCATTACAATTATGGATTTATTCATGTTTAAATTTTTGGTTTGTGACTAAACTAAAAAACTAGTACCGCGAGACTGAAGTAAAGTGAAATGAAGATCCTATCCTTTTGTTGAAGAAGTTGATGAAGGTTTGTAGGTCTCTGATCACATACACCAAGTTGCTACATGACTAAATTTATGATATCTATGTTTTTTGTTTCGATGGTTATGGTATACTCTTAAGGAATATCTTGGATGGTTTGGCACATGATTAAGGCATGCTCTTGGCACATGGTTTGAGGTATATGTTGATGATGTTGAGCATATGTATGAGATAATATTTTAGTGATATTGAAATATGATTAAGTAGATATGGCTTGTTGATGATGGTGTTGATGATGAGATATCAATATCAGTGGTAGATACAATGACATATACAATGAAATTGACAATGACAGTGACAGTGACAGTGAAAGTGATAGTGACAATGACAATGACAATGACAATGGTATTTATAGGTTTAGTATACATTTATATTTCACGGAATAAGGAAGGGGGAATAAAAGGGATTTGTAGCCTCCTTCCAGTTGGAACCAAAGAATTCGGGGAATTGGAGCTTCCTTCAGGTTGGAGCTTGTAAATCAGGGGGTTGGATCCTCCTTCTAGTTGGAACTGGAGAATTCAAGGAGTTGTAGATTCCTTCAGGTTTGAGCCTATAAACAAGGGGTTGGAGCATCCTTCCAATTGGTGTTGGAGAATTTGTAAGTTGGTTCTTCATATGAATCTAATATTTGATATATAGGAAAGCATTATGTGGTTTTCTCCCATTTGGGTTTTGATGTAAAAATATATTGTGCACTGTGTATGATTTGATATATTGTTGAATGGTACTATTTATGGTTATATGTTCATGAAAATTTATATGAATTCATAAGTGATAAATTGTTGATGAATTTATTCATACATATTTTGGTTAAAAGTGGCAAAAATTGCATAATATTGATTCACCCCCCCTCTTAGCTTTCCAACTCCAGATGCACTATTGGAATTACATCATTGTTTATTTACAACACAGTCTGAGGGGGAGCAACATAGCTAAAAGAACTATGCAAAATAATATGAAGTACTAATATAGGGGTAACAATTTCATAAAACAAGAGAACATAACACACTAAAACTAGGATTCTTCCATGTTTCCAAAATGTTTACATAGTCAGAAAGAGTGCCCATGTTGTCATTGGTGTTAAAGGGGGAGAGTAATAGTAAAACCATGAGGGTTCAACAATACAGAGATAGGGGGAACAAATTAGCAATAGAGTACAAAAACCATGAGGGTTCATTAGTGCAGAGACAAGGGGAGTATCTCAATAACACAATATAGAAGTATTTCCTAGAAGTGATTAGTCCGATAAAAATTATTGGTTTTACTAGGTTTACATCAATGACAAAGGGGTGTATTGCTAAGAAAATGTTGTCATTGATGTCAAAGTGACTACTAGACTGATAATGTGGCAATATGTGTAAAATAAGATTTATTGAGGTAATTGGTTGAGTGATGTAGTGTAGATATAAATATGTATGTCTTCAACATGTTTATCTACATGAACTTGGGATTCCAATAATAACTGTTGAACTGGAAGAATTCGGGATTCTGGTAATAAATAAAATTCTAGTAATAACTAGATTTCTAGTAATAATGTGTTGACTGCGGGAATTCAAGATTCAAGTAATAATCAACATTATGGTAATAAATGAAATTCATGTAATAACATGTTGAATGCAGGAACTTGGAATCCCAAAAATAACATATTGGTAACATCTTAACAACCATTATGTAAAGAAATTTGATTTAAAATGCAGAGAAGAAAAGTCAGCGGTTTAGCTATTGTGATGGTTTTGACACAACGAGTTATATTTTATGGAAGTAAATATGAAAAAATCTCTTGATATGGTCAAGCAAATACCATGGGTTTATACCATTGTATTTTTGTTTCTAAGGGAAGAGAAACCATTGTAAAAATGTACATAAACTAGTATAAATATTTTATCAATCTTAAGAGTATTTGTGAGAAGAATGACCAAGAGGGGGTTAATCTAATTTAAGGCCAATGAGAAGATCTAATGGATAAGAGTTGAGGGTGAGAAAAGGAAGAGTGAACCAGTGCTAGAAATAAGTTGTTACAGGAATCAACAATTACAAAACTACATCTATAGGAAATAAGTTCTTACACAAATTAGCAGTTACAAAATTGCATCTACAAGAACAATTGTTACAGAAATAGCATTTACAGTAATTAGTATAGATGATATCTGAAGAGGAGAGATTAGTAATATGATATTTTTTGAATAACCAAACATTGAATAACTTATTTATTTAAGGGTGATAGGGTAGTGCAAGGAAAAGGAGTGATGTCCTTGTCTATGTAACAGGTTGGTGCCTAGAATGTGGGTGCTTGAAATTTTTTAAAAGGGGATAGGTGTCTCTTGCATGTAGGTTATTGAAAACTATTGAAATGGGATTGGTGTCTCCAGCAAGTGGGTTCTTGCAAAGATTGTAATCATAGGTTGAATATTAGATTATATTAAAATAAGTTTTTTGTGGTTTTATCTTGTATGGGTTTCAACATTAAATCTCTAGTGTTCTATGTTTAAATGTGTTTTTCAATGATGTTTTTCTTTTCATTAAAGTTATTTCATGTTTAACATTGTCAAAAATAAAAAATAAGTAAGAATACTGATTTACCCCCCCCCCCCTTCTCAGTATTCAACACATTTTTTAGCATTAGTCAATCAGTTTACTGAAATGATTTGTAATGTGACATCTATTTTATGTATTGAAATCCGTAGAGAACTATTTTGGGGCATAAGTTTAATGATTTCTCAAACTTTGATATTTCTGATTATGATTCTTTTGGAGTATTCTCGTGATATTCTTTTTATTTTTAAATGCAATACTCATTTAAAGTTCTTTGAATTGATGAACCCCACTTTACTCTTTTTATTGTCAGGAAAAATTGTTTTTTCTTCCAATTGCACACGTTTCAAGGGATGTTATAATGAAAATGAGAATATATTTATTTTGATATTAAGGCCTTTATTTATCTTTTTACTATTAAGACGTTGCTTGGTCCATTTCCAATCAAATGTTGCACTCAAGGAGAATTTTGGTTATCAATAACCATTTTATAGAAAAACTAAAGAAATAAATTCTCCCATTTCACAGTCCAGTCCAAAAACATCATCTAGATATTTCAGACAAACATAGAGGAGTACCAACTCTTTAAAAATGCATGGGGATTTCAACGTTTTTGGTTACCATATTAGGGATGATTTATTTTCAAGTTATTTGAGGCTTTGTCATCGATCGGATTGAGGAACCAAAGTTTCCATGGTTAAAATTTTTGAAAACAAGATTTAAGAAGACTGTCACTTGTTCTAGATGCATGAGATTTATAAAACGATTATTCATAGATATTTGAATGACCTCGAAGATAGTTCTCTTGGATCTTTAGGCACTAGTAAAATATTATAATCTTTGAAGAACTAAGAGCCATCAAAGATTCGAGAGGATAAAAACCTTGTAGACTCCATTGAAAGAACTCTTGAATGCCTTGGAAAATACATTGGAAATATTCTAGAATCTCAAGAAACTCCTCATGGAGACATCACCAAAGAATTTCCTTCATGTCGCGATGCTCCTTTTCCTTCTCCACCAAGCCCATCAATGGATTTTAAATATCAGAAAAAAAGGAGAACTACCCAAATAATGAAGAGGTTGCAAAGAATCCCTTTAAATCTACAATAAGTAGGTTATCAAATGCCATGCATTTCTAGTGAAACATTTCCCACATTATTTGGGAATACTTCAAAGGAGGAAGAGAAAAAAAAATTAAATTAAAAAGTACATGAGATGTTTTCAATATCTTTGAATGTAATATTATATATCTATTACTTCCACAAAATATGCATGGGAATGATCGTAAATGGTTCTTTTCATTGATTCCTATGACCATTACTAGTTGGGATGTGTTGGAAACTTCATTTGTTTAAAAGTACATCCCAAGAGTGCACCCATATGACCTTTCTAATGTTCTCAATGTTGTTTTCGACCCACCCTCTCCAATACAGGTGGAAGCTATTGAAGTGAGTGATTTGGAAGAAATATATAATCAAACATTGGAATTTTTTTTGAATCAAATCATATTGTTGAAACAAAAAATGAGAATTCCAATTTTCAAGTGCAAGATTTCATCTTCCCATATACTCCATATGAGGATATTCCGGTAAAACAAATTGAGAGTGAAATTGATTCCACCAAATGCAAAACAATATTTCAGCCAAGATGCTCATCTGGAAAATGTTTCCATGGGTTTTCAATGGCCATGTGTTGATGACAAAAAGTCACAAGAACATTGGAAGCAAGAATAATTGGTGGAAAAAATTAAGGTTGAGAACAATGATGGGAAAGATTGTAATTTAATGAAGGAAGAATGCTTCTAGGACATTGCCAATAAATCAAGAATTTTTATGTGTTTAGGGATAAGAAGAAAGATGAAAATATTTTCAAATGGGAATCTTCTCATCCAACCAAAGGTTGTAGTACTCATTAGCAACCAAGAGTTGTTTTTATTGAATAATTGTTCCATAACATTGTTATCCAAGAATTGCAATAATATTATGGGAACATCCAACTCATTTTTACATATACAATTTGGGCATTCTCTTAACTCCTTGATATCAACCCCGATATGTTCCCCAATCATGGATTTCATTCCATAGATCAGTTGGATGCTTGAATGGTTCCATTGGAAATCTACTTACACTTGAAAAATGCCCCTTTCCTTTAAGCAGGTTAGGGTAGGTAAATCTTATTTGTACATAGTTTATTTCTTCATTAAAAATATTTCATAATAAAGAAGTTTGTATATGGAGATAATGTTTGAATATGACTCCATAGCCAAATGGATAAGTCATCCAGACCAAGATTTTGGATTCTCAACAACCCACAGAGGGTTACTATCCCACAATTGGAGCCATATGTTGATGTGTTTTCTTGACACCCATCAACTAAGTGATTGGGGTGAATATGTGAGCCTATTTTTCTTTCAAATAGAGACCAAATTTATTTTTAACTTGAAAAGTTCCAAATAATCTTCAACTATTGATCGTTAAGACCCAACAAGTTTCCAATCATCTTCATTTTTCCATTTCTTCATCATGAAAGTGTAATGGGGATAGTTTCTCTTTTAAATAAAATAGAAGAAAACAAAATAAGGGATATTTAAAAAAGGAAAATAATTATGAAAATATTTTCACTAAATATCCCTATCTCTCATCTCTTTTCAACAATTTATAGAATCCAAAACAAAGTTCATATGCCAAAGATATGTCATTTTTTCTCTCACATACGGTTTCTCCATACTTAGCCATTTTCCTCATTCTCCACTCTCCACACTTTATACTTATCCATTTTTCCTTCTTTCCAATCTACTCTCATTCCTCACTACTCTCCATACTTCAAAATTTTTCCAATCCTCACATTTTTCCAATTCTCCACACCAATTTTGTATTCAACTATTTTCCACACTTCAACATTTCCATAATTATCCCATTTCCATTTTCATCATCTGCTTAGTTTGTTTTCATAACTTAGTTTCATTTTCCATTTTACTCTTCCTATTTCCTTCTTCCATTTTCCATTTTTCATATTTCAATATTCGATATTTTCATGATTTCTACATTCATTTTGATAACTCATTTCCATTTTCCCATAATTCATTTCCATTTTCCAGTTCATTTTCAAAATTTGTTTACATTTTCCTTTTTCTATTTTTCTATTTTCCTTTTATATATTTCATATTTCATTGAACCATTTTCTTATTTTCATGTAACCCTAATACTTACCACCCCAACACTTAGTCATTTTTCATGACTTACAATATTTTACTCTTTCTACACTTAGTCATTTTTATGCCTTTCAGGAGTACTGATACGGGAATCCAACATGTTTTAGACCCATGTTTCTGCATTTCCATAGACCTGCAATCTTGAGACCCTCAATTTGTGCCTCTATCTTTTGCATTACCCATATTGCACCCTTCATGACCTAGTCATTTTATTGGATTTTATACTTTATTTTTACCGAGTCCTCTACTTAGTCAATTTTCGAATGCATTGAAGGAAAATAACCTACTCATTTCCCACATGAACCACATCATTTCCTCTTACTAAGTCCTTTTAACCAAGTTTTATCTCATGTATTGTGTCCCTCATCTTATACTTAGTTTATTTTTCACATTGTGGATGTGGGAATAAGTCCCTTTCACAATTTTCATCTCCCCATGTCTTGTGTCCCGCATCTGCAATCCTACCTTCACCATAATGCACTCTCCATTCCCCGTTTTTCACCTCATACTTAGTCATTTTTATTTTTTATCAAATTTTATCCCGTCACCTATCTCCTTTACCTCCATATTCCCATAACTTCACAAACCCTTCATTTTAATTTTTAATATTATTTCCTATCCTAAGTTTATTCCCTCTTTTCATGGACCTACCATATTGGGACACGTGGAAATGACATGGACCTATCCCTGGTTGACACGTGAAAATGAGATGGACATACCCCATGGGTGACACATGTATGTGATGTGTTATACATTCACAGGTTGACTACGAAATGACTGAGCAACCAACATACTACCAAGGGATGAATTTTTCTAAGACACGAGAGCTACTATAAAAATCCATAAGTTCCTTTATTTCACACATGAATGATAAGGGATGAGTATTCATTAAAAACACTACTTCTTTACCTCCCACAATGCATGTCATATTAAGAAAGGCGAAATCAAATCAATGGACAATATTTTCCAATGAACCAAATTGACAATAGATGAGTCTCCATCTTCTCGAACTCATAACTCTTGATCCAAATGTTTGTTTTTGGAAAACCATAATTTGTTGGGAAGGTAATTTTACATTGAATATAATGGTATAGGTTTCAATGGCTTAATTTTTCCATAATATTTATATAAATTAAAATATCATTCGACTCTCTTTTCATAACTTCCTGGGAAATCTATTTAGAACCTCAAATTCTTGAGGCTATAAGTTGAGATCCATATCTCCAAAATTTTCTCAAGAATTTTCATTGTAAAGACAGGATAATCTATATTATTTCTAGAATGGTTTACATCGCTGAGAATTCACTTTGCATGCTCATAAAAGTAAAATAAAGTTGATGGTTTTTAGGTAGTCGACTTCAAATTTTTGAAATAAATTTTATTAAATAACTTTTATAAAAGAGTGAAGTGGGTACAACTTGGAGTCACAAATTTAAATGATACAATTCATTAATATGTGCTTAATGAATCGTTGATTTAAATAATCTACTCTTTATTCCAAAAGGAGGAAGAACGTGTGAAACTTCCAAAACAACCGAAAACCCTAACTTCTAGGGAAAAGCCTTTTCAAAGAAGCATTGGGAGCATATTTAAAAGGAATGGATAACCATCAAAGAAGGGGTGAGATCATCATAATAACATTTTTTCATAATTCATTACACAACTGAATTTCTCCTCTACAAATATAGATCTCCATTTTCTTATTTCTTCTTGTGCTAGACAATTTATCTCGACGATTTATGCTTGTAAGTCTAAAACTGAGCATAAAGACAAGTTTGAGTGTTTTTGTGTTCTTCTTCCAGTCTTGTTTCTAAAATATAAATATGAGTATTTTACAACCATATATATGACTAATAATTTAAATCAAATTTACCTAATTGATTCATGGAGGTTTAGTTCTTTTGTATGGAAGACTTTGTTTGTGAGCATTAGTCAATTAGTTTACTGAAACAATTTGTAATGTGACATATATTTTATGTATTGAACTCTCTGGATAACTATTTTGGGGTATAAATTTAATGATTTCTTATACTTTGAGATTTCTGAGTATGCTATTTTTGGAGTGTGTTCATCATATTCTTTTTAGTTTTACATGCAACACTCATTTAAAGTTCTCTGAAGTGATCAACCCCACTTCAATCTTTTTTTATTGAGCAAAAATGGTTGTATCTTCTTCGTGCATGTGTTTCATAGGGATGTTATAATTTATTTGAGAATATATTTGTTTTTATGATGAATCCTTTATTTATATTTTTACTGTTAATATGTTGCTTGGTCCATTTTCAAGCAAATGTTGCACTTAAGGAGAAATATGGTTATCAAGAACCATTTTATATAGAAACTACAAAAGTAAAGGATTTGGGGATTGTTGTTTAACATTATCCCATTTGACAGTCCAATCTAAGAACATCAACTACATCTTCTAGACAAACATAGAGGAGTACCACCTTTTTAAAAATGCAGGGGGGGTTTTATCCTCATGATGTTATCTTGAAGAATGTGAAACAATCTTTTAGATCAACACCTTATAATAATAATAAATCATCCTCTGCAAATTTCAATATTATTTTCTATCAATGTCTTTAAAACGTGTATAAATTATTAAATGATTTTCTATCAATGTCCTTATAACAAGTATAATTCATTATTTGCAAAGTTGAAGATGATTTTCTATCAATGTCCTTAGTACAAGTATAAATCATCATATACAAAGTAAAAGATGATTTTCTATCAATGGCCTTATAACAAGTATGATTCTAATTTTCCTTCCCTAAAATACATCACATCAATTCAAAGTTCCTATATTTTCCTAATGTGTCAAACATAAACCAACCTTGTAATGTGACAAACATAACCCCTAATAAATGTATATTTATTTTGAAACATTAATATGACTAACCCTAATATGACTAAATCCAATATGACTAAACCTATAAATTCCTTATGAGTGTCACGATGTGACGCTCATGACCATACCTCACTATGCGATGAACTTTTCCCTTTTTCACATTGTGATGAGCATTTCCCAATATCACAATGTGACAAAAATTCACATGTCCTCGCATTGTCACAATCGCTTACTGATGAAACAATATGTCAAACATCTCCCAACATCACATTGTGACGAACAATTCCCAACATGACAATCCGTCGACCATCTCTCAACGTCACATTGTAAAAAAAATTCCAAATGTTGCAATGTCACAAAAATTTCCCAATATGACTAAACCTAGCAATTCCTTACATGAACCTTAAAATGTGACAATCATGACCAAGCCTCAATATGTGACGAACATCGTCCTTTGTCACCTTGTGACAAACATTTCCCAACATCGCAATGTGACAATCATTCCCCTTTCATCGCATTGTCCCAATCACTTATCAACATCCCAATGTGTTGAATATCTCTCAACATTGCATTGTGATGAAAATTTCCCAATTTCCCAATAAGTTGTCAATCAATACCTCGTTCTCTTAAAATTCAATGGCGTGCACTTCAAAAACTTTAGGAATCAAAGAATTCGTTATTTGTTATAGTGTGGTGGTCGACACTCAATGATCAACACATTTGGTTGTGACTAGAGAATGAACCATGATGGATGTGGAACTTCGATTTGATATATAGATCAAGGAAAACTTCTTGAGAAAACAAATGAGCCAACATGGAAGGAATCAAAGTGAGAGAATGAGTATTGAGTGAAATAATCGAAAATAATGCTCTCGACACTCTTGACTTTGAATTTGTACAACATGTGAAAATTCTCAGCTGAAAGCTTCAACATCCACCGATAAATATTGTTAGAAAAATGGAAATAATAATGGACGAAAAGGAATTTTATATCGATTCCTACTATGTAGCAATGGGTGTTGTGGCGAGTGGTTTGCAGGTCATTGGATTTGATGTCTAAACCAACAATCGTTGGGTTGGGTAGAAGGGTGGGTATTGACAGTATCTAATGTTCACCTATTGTACTAATATAATGATAAATCTACTATTTATTAGACATATAAATCTGAACAAATTATTAATGTTAAAAAAAATAATGTACTTAGAAATTAAACTTAATCTTTAAAACATAATTCAAACTAAAAATTCATCAAATCTTTAGAATTTAAAGTTACACGATATGAGTTTTGGGAATTTTAAATTTTTGGGGAAAAAAAAGAAGGTGATATTATTATATATATATTTTAAGAGAATTGTAGAGAAAAATCAAATTCATAAGTGGCTTAAAATTTATAATCTCATAATTAAAGACAATATATATTATCTTATTGGATTAGGTATTTAATGTAGATAAACAATGATGATGATGATGATTAATATTCATTGAGACCAAAATTGGTCTATCAGACCTTAAGAAAAGTAAGAGATTACTTTTGTTTCTGTAAAATGTTATTTGGATGTTTGAAAATCATTAAGAGAAGAATTCCAATATCACTAAAGTTTTTATGACTTAGAAGGTCAGGAAGGTCGGTATTGGGAGCCTCTTGTCATCCATATTGTTTATCTTGTTCTTGTACATTAAGTACATAATCATAGGTGTGGTCTGAATGGGGGGAAGACTCACTTCTATGATGAGCATAGGATAAGGTGTATTGCCTTTAATTTTGAGATTATAAGATAAAATTATTTTGTATTTTCTCTATCTTTCTATAGGATTCTTGAGAGATACTGCATCCCCAAAATTCACATCCATATAAGATAGCATGAGTGGCAAGAGTCTCAAAGAGGAGATTTTTCTTATCCTAGAGAGATTGAATACTTTCCAAAATTGTTTTAAGCTCTAGCCAAACCCACCTGCTACTCAAGTGAGTTTGGCACAAAGATGGTAAGTCTCGGCTAGAAAATTGAGGAATAAAAGAAGAGGCCGCTTCGTTGAACAATGATAATATTAAAAATATGATTACATCTAAATTTAAGGATAAATTGTGGTGGATAAAGAATTAAAGGCTAAAAGAAAAGTAAGATACAATAAGGAGGTAATCAAACCTAATTTAAAAGAACAAAAGTATCTCCCTATTTTGACTAGGGTAAAGAAGAAAATTCATATTGCTAAAATAAAAACAAACTCTCACGAGCTCCATAGGGAAACATTTTGTTGGACTATTCCTAAAACGTCATGGGTCAAAAGAATTTTTCATCTTTGTAACACTAATAGTGTTGAAGATGAAAATCATTTTCATCTATAATGTCTTTTGTACACCCATATTAAATCGTGATTTCAAAATATTTGTTAAAATAATGACCTTCCTGACCTTTTAACACATCAAAATTATGGTGATTTAGAGTTATATTTTTTAGCACAAAAATGTAACTCTAAATCAAACCAAATAGTTTCTTATAGACCAAATTCGATCAGTGACCATTAACCACCACCATTATATATATATATATATATATCTTAGTTTTATTAAATAGTGAAATTGTTAAGGAAGGAATCTGATACATCAATTTGATGTCTTGCTAAGTTATGATCTTAAAAATAGATAATTATTATTATTATGTGTTATTATCTAAATAAAACATTATATTAGCTGGATATATCTTGTATTCTTTGCAAGTATTTTAAATCATCTTTTATAGGTAAATTATAACCTAGAAGTTGCGAGTTCATTACAAACCCACAACTAAGATCTAATAAGAGGTAAAACTTGCTTCCTTCTAGTTGAGAGGTTATTAAGGCCTAGGTAAGGACATGCACCATTTTCCCTTCTTAGGAGTGACTTAAGGAGGTGTGAACATGAAAATTTTGAGTATTGGATTCTACTAATAAAGATGAGAATATGCTTAACAACAATTATATTTTGTTTTAGGACAAAGAAATTGACTAAGGGTTGATTAGTGTGTTAAAAGGATTGCATGAATAAATTAACAAAACAAAAAAATTTAAGGATATTGAATTTATTAGTTTGAATGGATTTGATGATAAATTTTAGAAAAACTTATATTTCCAAAATTGAATTCGAAAAAAATGGAAAATAGGGAAATCCTTAAATCATACCAAAAACCTTTCACCTTAAATGTATAGGAAAAACCATATTTGAGACAAATATACACAAAAGAAACCCAAGATCCACAATAGCATCATCTTGGTACAATATTGTATTGAAGATACTAAACAATGTTAGCCACAAAGTCACTTTTAAAATTAATGGTTGGGGGAGTTGTTTTTTATATTTCCTTCAACAATAGCTTCAAATCCCTGACATCATAGTTTTGAGTTACAATAGTGTTTTATAATATCTCGTGACTTGATTTATTGCGTGGTTTTTCATATTAAATTATTCAATTTTTGGAGGGGGTAATGTCTATAACTGATGTACCTCACTCAATGATACCTCACATTTTTTAATCATTTAAAATGAATAATAAATTTTGTGCAAACAAAATTACATACTATAAAAAAAAATATAAATTATAATATTTTATTTTTTGTGAGTGTGTGGAATTGTTGTAGAACTTTCTAGAATAAAATGTGTCGATAATTAGGAAACATCCAACGTTTCAAATGCACATTCCACCCATTATCAAGGACAAGATAAAATGAGTGATAAGAAAAATATGTTGAACTTAAATAGACATGAATTTATATGACTACCTAAAGATCATTTTCAGAATTGCATATTCACTCTTTTGAGATGTAACCTTTATTTCTAGTGCATCCCTTTAGTGACTTCTTCCATGACCTCTTAACTTTCTCTTTCATTCCTTCATCATAATTTTTAAATGGAAGAGTTGGGTTTTTTTTGTGACCTTATCTTTGCCCCTATCATTACGTGGTTGTGCTAGGCCCACACTACTCCTTTGCATTATAAATTTTTTTCCTTTGTTTAATCCCTCGATATCAAAATTCACATTATGAAATTGTTTCATATGTTTTATCCCTCGACATCACAAGGGCCAAACTAGAATAAGGATAAAAGGGAAATGAATGGATAATTTTTTAAATGAAGGATAATGCTTTGATTTTCATCAACTCCTCTCCCGAGGCTTGGATCGTAGATTCAAGAGCATCACATCACATGGATACCACAAAAGAATTATATTCTTCATTGGATGCATGAAAAGGTCCTCCTATTCTAATGGGGGACCACCCTCCAATAGAGGTCACTAACAAAGGAAGGATTGAACTCACAAACATAAGCTTTGAGAATGTGTTGCACGTTCCAAAACTTTTTGTCAACCTTCTCTTTGTATATCAGATGGAAAATTCTGGCACTGGAAAGAAATTCATATTCACACCTGATGTAGTGGATATCTATGACATGAAAACCAATTCCAAGGTTGCTACCAGTGAGGTAAATCATTAATCTAGATTGTATACATTTTTTGAATTTATTGAACCAGGTTCTTCTTTACTGCTTACCCATGTTGATGAAAGAAGTAGGATATGGAATGAAAGGTTTGGGCATTTAAATTTTAGATATATAAAAAAAATTAGCAAGGAAGGATTGGTTGATGGTCTACATATATCAATTTCTCCAAATGAATCTGCGAGGGATGTGTTCTTAGAAAACACCCTCAAGAGAAATTCAACAAAGGAAAGACTCAAAGATCTTCCTCTCATTTAGATTTGATCCATAGTGACCTCATGGGCCCTTTTTTGCATCCATCAATCAGTAAAGCAAGGTAGGTGCTCATTTTTTATTATTATTTCTCACGCTTCACATGGATTTTCTTTCTCAGGAAACAATTAGAGGTATTTCAACACCTCAAAGATTTCAAAGTCCTGGTTGAGACATAGTCAGGAAAGAAAATAAAAATCCTCCAAACTAATAATGGGGGATAGTATGTCAACCATGAGATCTAGAATCTTTATCATGAGGCATGGATTCAATTGCAGTACACAATTTTCTATACTCCGCAACAAAAAAAAGTTGTTGAGCAGAAAAACATATCTCTAAAAGAGATGGAATCTTGCATGCTACATGCAAAGTCACTACCATAGATACTATGGGATGAAGCACTTAATTGTGAAATCTACATCCAAAACAGATCTCCCCATAGATCTGTCAAGGATAATACGCATTACGAGACTTGGAGTGGCCTCAAACCTGGAGTGACCCACTTTTGTATTTTCAATTCACGTGCATGGGCTCATATTCCCTCTGAAAAGAGGAAGATACTTGATCCACAAAGCACAAAGTGTATTTTTGTTGGATACCCTGATGGTGTGAAGGGATACAGACTCATTGATCTTTCCTCAGACCGACTCATCATTGAGCATAGTGTCAAATTCAAGGAAAGTGTCTCACATGTACCTAAGCAGCCGCATGCAGACACCTTTGTTCTTCCACCTGTTAGAGATGATGAGCATGCCCATGTTGACTCTTCTTCAAACTAGAGTTCTGATTCAGAGGATTCAAATGATGTAAACACAGAGTCAGTACAGTCAGATGCAGATTCAGTGCATCCATATGCAGATGGAGAGCCAGAGAAGAGGCCCAAGTGGGCCCAAACTACTCTTCAGGATGTAGGGGATCTTGTTGGTGATCCAACCGATACTAGGAAGAATCGATTTAATTTTGAGGAGCCTCCTCTTGTGCTCACTGTCACTGAACCATTGCCACCCAAGAATATGTTTTTGGTTTAGTCTTCAGATCCATAGCCTTTTGGAGAGGTTGTTGGAAATCCCTTTTGGGAATCTACCATGCAGGAGGAGTACAAATATTTCCTTGAGAACCAGACTTGGGATCTGGTTCCCCTTCCTTATGGAAGGAAACTTGTCAAGTGTAGATGGGTCTAGAGGGCCAAGAGTGTAGAGGATGGACAGATTAGCAGATACAAAGCCAGACTTGTTGCCAAAGGCTTTCAGTAGGTGCATGGCATTGACTATGATGAGATCTTCACTCCAATGGTGAAGATGGATTCCATACGTTTATCACTTTCCACTGTGGTAGATAAGGTATGGGAATTTCATAAGATGGGCGTGAAGAATGTATATCTTCACAACTATCTCTCTGAGGTGATCTATATGGAGCAACCCCTGGGATTTATGCAGGATTCATCTTTGGTCTGTCGATTAAAGAAATCTCTTTATGGCCTGAAGTAGGATCCAAGGGAATGTTATGCCAAGATGGAATCCTACATGTTGTCACAGAAATTTGTACATTGTAAATCAGACCCAAAGTTTTACATGCTCGGGACGACTGATTCACTTCTACTTTTAGTTTTGTATGTTGATGATTTGTTGATCATCGGTTTCTCGACTTCAGGGATTGTTGTTGTCAAGAGGATTCTAGATGGTAGGTTCTTGATGATGGACATGAATCCTATACACTTCTTCCTTGGACTCGAGATCAATTGGGATGAATTAGGCATCAAACTATCTTAGGCCAAGTATGCATGACATCACCTTGAGAGATTTCACATGAAAGACTGTGAGTCTGCCCCGACTCCTTTCCTATCAGGAGTCAAACTTGAGGATGGTGGTGACACTCCATTGTTTGACAATACACTTTACAGACAACTAGTGGGGAGCTTGTTGTATCTCACATACTCTAGACCATACCTCACCTATGCAGTTGGCGCAGTTTCTAGGTTCATGCAGGAGCCATAGGAGCTACACTGGAAGGCTGCAAAGCATATCCTTCGATATGTACAGTGCACCATCACATTTTTTATTCATTATGCAAAAAACTCTACATTGGACCTCATCGGGTTCATTGATTATGAATGGGTTGGTAATAGGATTGATCGCAAGTTCACATCTAGTTACTCACTTAGTCTTGGTTCTGGGCCTATCTGTTGGTCAAGCAAGAATACGGATATTATTTCTCTATTTTCAGCCGAGTCATAGTATAGAAAGGTAGTTAAGATAACCAATCAGACTATGTGGCTAAAACATTTTCTCACTGAGTTGGTAATTTAGTTTAATCGGTCAATCGTCATATGGTGTGAAAACCAGAGCACTCTAAAGTTATGCATAGATCCAGTTTAGAGGCAGCGGAGGAAGAAAATCGAGATCCACATGCACTACATCCAAGAATTAGTACATGAGGGGATCATCGACCTGCAACTTTGTCCTTTAGCATAACAAACTGCAAACATATTTACCAAGACCTTCAATGAGTAGAAGTTCCATTCTTTGTGAAGTTGTCTTGGAGTGAAGGACACAGTTGCCTAGCAACTGTCCGTTCTTATTTTTACATACATTATACCTTGAGGGGGGGGAGGGGTTTCCCATGAGGTTTTCCCTCTTTCCTCACTTTATTTTAGTGTATGTTTTCTATTTGGGTACCTAACATGGCCTCATTGTCGGGACCCATTCTTTATTTTCACCATAGTAATGTTTAGGGGGGGTGTTGGAGTTACTTCACACACACCTACGATTTATTTTTCCTAAGGTTTTTCCTTGTTTATTAGTCATTATTTAGTCTCCTATATTTTAGGAATAATATTCCTCTAGGGAGAATACTCTCTTCAATTTTCACTTTAGTTTGATCAGTTGAGTGGATTCTAGATGCTACATTGGTATTGTCACCATGTAACATTGGGATCATCACCAGCTAATGCGCATTGTCCTTGGGATCATCACCAGACTAGAACATTAACCTTGATTCCCTGATCTCCTCCTCACTTCACTCTGCTTGAGTCAGTTAATTGAAGACTGATAGACTAGTTAACTCAACTAGGTGGAAGTTCACTCTCGTAACTTCCCAAGAGACTAGACTAGGTGGAAGTTTACTCCAGCAACTGCTAGTGTATGTCCAGATCACTCTAGAACACCACTATGGAACATTGGATTCCCCTCTAGTGCACATTGGTTGAGTTATACATAGTATATCATCTATAAATTATTCCTTATTCATTCGGTTAATGAGAATTCTTCCATATTTTCTCTCTTGCTTCTTCTTTCTCAATTTCTCTATGAAAATGTGTGTGTTATTTTCTAGTTAGATCTATTATCTCTAGGTTCAACACATTTACATATTACATGGCATGCCAAAATGATCATATCTGATAGAGGATTGATGTTTATAGGATGCTTTTGGATGAGTTTCCAAGAGGCCTTGGGGACACAACTGAACTTTAGTACAATTGATACAGGTGGATATCGGTGGCCACCCACCTTTTCCAGCTGGCTCAAAACAACTTTCTGACAATTTTGGTAATTTACTATTTTTAGCAGTTTTTCGGGTCCTGGACTTCCGAAGCCACTTTGAGGCCCTAAACGACATTTTTTTGGGTATCTTTTGGTTAGAAAATTTCACCATGAAATTTTCATCAATATTTGTATTCCTCAGATAGATATTTCCAACGGGCTATCGTACGCCTAAAATGGAGATTGTATGAAAAATTTACGACCACGGGAAGTTAATGTACTGACTTACCCAAACAGGGCCCACATGACTTTTGCCACTTCATCTCCTAGGGTTAGGTTTTTGGATGTCTTGGGTTTTTGGATCCTTCGGTGCCTACCAACAAGCAAAGCATTTTCTTCAAGAGGAGGCGTCGCCCCCTTCAAGGTACAAATAATCTTCGATATTCTTGTATTTGAAGGTCATATAGACGCAGATGGTGTAGACAAGTGGTTGAATCTAGTAGAAGGGCATTTTTTTGTCCATAACTTTTCAAATAGAGAAAATATTACTTTTTCTCTCCTCAAAGTCGTTTCCCATGTCAAATATTGGTGGGAAAATTTATGTGAGCAAAAGGAAATAGAGGAACCCTCATTATTTACATTCATGACCACCATGGAATCCTTCAGGGATGCTATTAAGGAACGATACTACCCTGTTGGAAGTTATGATGACTTATATACCAAATGGACCACAATGTGGAAAGAAAGAGACCAAGGAGTGCCAGAGTTTGCAAATATCTTCCATACCTTGCATACCAAGCTTGGTATCAAAGATTCAGAGTGACATATGGTGCTCAAGTATCGTGGTTCTCTTCATAGATACATCCAGACTGAAATGGAATTTCTGGACATATTGTCCTTGGGCACGACCTACTGATATGTCGTCAAAATCGAGCAGAAGCTCAAACAAAAGACACAATAATTTGGGCCCGAGAACCCCTCACAGCAAAAGATAGGAAAGGGCGGCTCCAACCCACAGAACAAAGGACAAAGAAAAGATGGAAAGTATCAGGAAAACTAGTCCAAGACGAAAGAAAATAAGGACACCAAAAAGGCGAAGAAATATACCGGGAAGTGGTGCAACTTCCATAAGAGCCCTTGGCATAACATTGCTGAATGTCGCTCAAATCAGTCACTGGTGGCTGAAATGAAATCCCCTCAATCAGATGTGGGTTCTGACTCTGATTTAGAACCAGAAAGGGGAGGACAGATCAATGACATGGAACCCAGTGCCATTGTTTCTATGACCAAGCTCCAGCATAATGAACTAGACAAGCCAGAAGGAGAGTGCCTCTTCCATTCACAAATGTGGGTAAAAGGAACCCTGTTTCACTTTATCGTTGATAGTGGTATCCATAAGAACCTCATATCAATAGAGGTTGTCAAGAATTTGTCCCTACCGACAACGCCGCATCCACAAACCTACACCATTGGATGGCTCCGCCAAGGAAGTGATCTTTGTGTCAGCCAATAGTGTCGACTATTGTACAACATCAAGCCCTTCAAAGACGAGGTATTATGTGATGTTATTTTGGGCCAACCTTATTTATGGAAATGTCATGCTATATATGAGTCTAGGCATCGTAGTTTTATTATTACTTTGAATAGGAAATTGTACAGGATACTCGAGGCAGTCCCACCTAGTGTTATTTCCTTGATCTCTACCAAGAAATACAGGAAGATCATCTCTAAGATGGGGAAGTTTTTTTTCTTCATGATTCACTCTTGGAATGAGAGAAAGATCATAGCCACATCCAGGGTCTCTGCAACCAACTTCTCCACACAACAGAAGCAAGTAGAAGAGGTCATCAAAGAATACTCATATATCTTCTCCTCACCTACCGGGGTACCTCTACACTGTCAGTTCAAACACCCCATCGATATGAACCACGGTGCACCGCTTCCCAATGGGCCAGTCTATCATCTCTCTATGTTAGAGAATGAGGAGATCAAGAGAGAGATCCAAGAAATTCCCCACAAGGGGAACATCTATCCTGTCTCATCACCTTGCGGGGTCCCAATCATGCTGGTATAGAAGAAATATGGAACATGGCGACTCTTCATTGATTACCGAGCCCTGAATAAAATCACAGTCAGAAACCGGTACCCAATTCCCTGAATCGACGACCTCCTTGATCAACTCATGAGGGCCAAATACTTCAGTAAGATTGATCTGAAGTCTAGCTACCACCAGGTCCCGATAGAACAGACAGATGTATGGAAGACAACCTTCAAGTCAAAGGAAGGCATTTTTGAATGGTTGGTCATACCTTTGGTTTGACAAATGCTCCAACCACTTTCATGAGGATGATGGACGATATACTGCAACCATTAACCAATAATTTTGTAGTGTTTTATCTGGATGACATTCTCATTTACAGAAAGTCTTGGGCAGAACACTTGCAGCATATTCAGTAGGTTCTGCACACCCTGCGATAGCACAAGCTATATGCCAAATTGGAAAAATGATCCTTTGGAATGGACATGATCCATTACCTGGGCTACATCATTGATCAACATGGACATGGTCCATTACCTGGGCTACATCGTTGATCGACATGGCGTACATGTGGATCCATCCAAGATCAAATTCATCCATGACTAGCCAGCCCCAACCACACTCACTGAGCTTCAGAGCTTCTTGAGCCTTGCCAATTTCTACCACAGGTTCATGTTGGGATTCTCCCATGTTGCATGGACCCTCATCCAAATAACCAGGGGTGTTGGTAAGGAAAAATTTGCATGGGCTCGGTCCCAACAATAAGAGTTCAATGATTTGAAGCAATGCTTGTGCTCAACCCCAGTAATTTCACTACCATACCTACAACGGTCCTTTGAGATCAAGACAGATGCTTCAGACTATGTTGTGGGAGTCGTTCTCATTCATCATGACCACCCCATGGCCTATCATAGTGAGACACTATCATATGTTGTACATAAGTACCCTACTTACGACAAAGAAATGTACTCCATTGTGCAAGCCTGCCTCTAGTGGAGAAATTACATTCTTGGGAAGGAGACAATCATCCACACTAATCATAAGCCACTGCAGTTCATGCAGACACAAGGAAAATTATAGAATGATTTCCATCAAAAGTGGTCCACATAATTACAACAACTCCACCTCAACATCAAGTATAAAACAAGAAGCACCAACTACGTCGTTGATTGCCTCGATAGACTGCTAGTCGCAGCACTCACCACGGTGATAGACTCTTGTAACCATGAGACTTATCAATGGCCCAAACTCTATGAGACAGACCCAGACTTCACCAGCACCTACCAAATGTTGGGTGCAAATGAAGTTGTCGATAATTTCCATCTTCAGGATGGGTTCTTGTGTCGTCTGGGCCATATCTTTGCTCCATCAAGTGAGTGAGCGAAGATGATCTGGGAAGCCCACTACAGTCGGGTGGCAGGACACTTTGGCATCGAAAAGACATTGGCGATGGTTAAGAAACATTTCTACTAGACGAAACTTTGATAGGAGGTCAACAAGTATATCAGGTCCTGCATTGCCTATGCTATACCCAAACCGACCACTAAGAAAGAGGGTCCGTACACCCCTCTTCCTACTCCTGACAAGCCATGGGAATCCATCTCAATGGACTACATTTTGGGCCTCTCGTCCACCAAGTGGGGAAATGACTGTGTTTTGTGGTTGTTGATCGCTTTTCTAAGATGGAAATTATGGTTGCCTGCAAGAAGAGAATCACAGTAGAAGCCACTGCCAAGCTCTTCTTTGAACGAGTCTAGGTACATTTTGGAATCCCACAAACCATTGTCTCATATTGGGATAGTCAATTTCTCAGCACATTCGGGTCAAGCCTCGAGTCACTACTGGACACCAAGCTCACCAAATCCATAGCTTTCCACCCCCAGATAGATGGCCAAACCGAGGTTGTAAATCAAATGATCATGCATATCCTGCACATGTATAATTTCAAGCCCCCTCGTACATGGGATGAGAGTCTTCCCTATGTATAGCATAGCTACAACCGAGCCCTTCATATCTCAATCGACCACAACCCCTTTCAGGTGGGCTTCAGATTCCAACCATTGGGTCCCATAGATGTTGCACTTCCCCTTATGGTCACCTCGACCGACTCATCTCCTACTCCAACTAAAGCTAACAAATCCACCCGATTCATTGAGTGGATCTACAACATCCACCAACAGGTTTAGGATATCCTACAAAATTCCAATGACAAGTACAAGTAGCGCTATGATCAACATCAGGTGCCACATAAGTTTCAGGTGGGTGACAAAGTTTGGTTGCACTTGAGGAAAGAACGCCTTACATGACCCCATCAAAATATTCACCCACTCCTTTATGGTTCATACACCATCACCAAGGTTATGGGGGATAATTATTTTGAGCTCAACATTCCTCCTTTCCTTGGCCTACACCCAATGTTCAACGTGGACCTCCTTCGTCTTATTTCCCACAATTATTGGACACCTCAGACGTAGCAGAACAACTGAAACCAACAGAGCTCAACCCTAACTGCATAAAATAGGCATCCAATGATTAGATTGTGGACACAGAGATTGAGGGCACTGGAGAGAAAAGGATCCATCTTTATCGAGTCGTCAAAGCAGGGTAGCTCTTGCACCAAGGCAAGTGACACACCCAGGGCCAAATTCAGCAAAACTTTCCTCATCTGATGGGGGAACTCAACGCAATGGAGACCATTGCTTCCTAAGGAGGGAGTATTGATCCAGGTGGATCTCGCTGGCCACCCACCTTTTCCACCTGGATCAAAACAACTTTCTAGAAATTTTGGTAATTTACTATTTTTAGCAATTTTTCGGGTCCTGAACTTCTGAAGTCGTTTTGAGGCCTTAAACGATGTTGTTTTGATTATCTTCCGATCAGAAAATTTCATCATGAAATTTTCATCATCAATTGTATTCCTCTGATAGATCTTTCCAACAGACTATCGTATGCCTAGAACAGAGATCGTATGCAAAAGTTATGACCCTGTGAAGTTGATGTACTAACTTACCCAAACAAGGCCCACATGACTTTTGGCACGTCATCTCCTAGGGTTAGGTTTTTGGATGTCTAGGTTTTTTGACACTCTTGTTTATTGTAAAAAGTCCTTCAGAGCCTCATTGTAATCATATTGTTGCGAATGAGTGCAGTCATCACATCTCTTCTCAGAGATAAGCCACAACCATTCTAGCAAGCTTGTTTTCCGCTGCATTTTACAGTTTCAACTTATTTCCTTGTTGAATAGAAAACCAATTTTACTGTATCTTTGTTATTCTGTGTTAAGCATATGTTAATAATCTGTAGTCATTTTGTTCTGCTCATAAAATATGGATCAAAAACATATCACCCTAAGACCGATGGTTAGACAGAAAGAACGACCCAAAATTTGGAAGATATGTTTCGTATGTATTTAATGGACCAACAAAAGCATTGAGAAGAGTTATTGTCACTGGTAGAGTTTTCTTACAACAACAACTATCAAAGTACCATTAAGATGGAATCGTTTGAGTTTCTTTACGAGAAATTGTGCCAGACACCATTAAGCTGACATCGACTTGAGGATAGGGTCTTGGTAGGACCAAAAGCGATCCAAGAAATGGAGGAACAAATTCAATCAATAAGAAAAGGGATTACAGAGGCACAAGATCAGTAGAAGAGTTATGTTGATGCGCGTTGCATTGACCACAATTATTAATGTAACATCCCCGACCACCCAGGTCGTGCCATGTTACATGAGAGAATGCTTTCTTTCTCTCTACGGAACATACTATAACATACCCAACAACCAACTGAGCTATGCCACATAATTTTTTCGAGCCACATGCAATTAAAACATATACACACAAAACTCTTGTGGAAATTTATATATAAACGTAAATAGAAAAATACATATGTAAATGCATAGATTCACACTAAAATAACAGTAAACATATACATGCAACATTTATAGGAAATACCCATAAATATACAAACAGTTATAACCACACATAGGATAAACCCATAAAAATACACACGTAAATAACAATGTAGCATGTAATTTTATCACACAGTTGACGCTTATCTTGGTAATAATATCACCAAATTCATGCATACCTTCCATGAACCTCCCAACCTTAGACGACACTACTCATCACTCTCAGTAGTGGGTCACCCATGAGTTGGGACTAAACTCCACCCAGGTAAAGGGATTCCTAACAAGGCTAATGGTTCATAGACAACAGGAAAGACATCGTCACAGGTGCCAACTCAAACTAATAACCTACAGTCGCTCATTCCCCACATGCCTGTCCCACCCCAGGAAGTGTGCCCCTTCTCTGCTCAACAGTCCTTCGGTTTCCCCACTTCCTTTTGGAGCTTCAGCAATAGGTCGGACATGAAGTCTCAGACCCCTGTAGTTGTATTTTATCACCTTCAGGAAATCAATTACCAACAATTCTCTCACTCAGAGAGAAAATTCTCATGGTCCTGACAACCCACCTTTTCAATATCCCACGGGCCTGACAACCCGCTTCTTCAGTCCATCTACCAAGATAACCAGCTACAAAACAAGTATGGTTATGGATATTGGTTTAGGTACAGTCATGAAGCTACGTAGGATAGCTCAATGAGTGTGTGAATGATCATGGAATGGCTGAATGATGGAAGAGATGATGGAAAATGAACTAAGTCCAAACAAGATGTATGCATGTCCCCAACTTGACACTTCTCATGTTGGGAGCTACTTTGGCCCACTTGTCCCCATCTTTAGAACTTAGGATAAAATAATTTTCCATACTTTATAATTTAAGAAATATTCATTTTATATTCATTTTTGGCTTAAGCTTCCTATATTAGCCCCTTTTCCTTAACTTTTAGCCCCACCCTTTCCCAACTAGTGGAGTTTAGTCCCCCGTACTCTTTTATTGTGGTCGATCTACACGCAACAATGTATTTTATATTAATGATGAGTCATATACTAAAATAGGTCCATTGGCCTTTAACATCTAGGATCTCAGGCCTAATCATCACAAAGATGGCTCATCAGCCTATAAAACATAGCATATACACAAAGGCTCGTTGGCCTCAATATCATGCACACTTAAAATGCTACGCGCGGTATCCTGGAATGTGCACACTTCATCATTTTACTGCACATTACATGCACGCACTATGCCATGAAAGGTGCATACAAAAATTATATCAAACAACTCACCATCTTAAGTACATTTTCATTTAAATTTACAATTGGGTTTGGCCTAGGGGTATTACAATCCCCTCCCCTTATTTATGCATTGTCCTTAGTGCATTATGTAAGCACATACAAAAAAATTTCAAAAATTCTCAAAAAGATGTGGGTATTTTGCTCGCATCGCATCCTCATGCTCCCAAGTAGCATCCTCAGGACCATACCAGTTCCATTGGACATTTACAAGCCCTATGGCTTGATTCTGAAGCTGTTTGATTTTCTAGTCTAGAATGCATACTAGATGCACTTGGAAAGCGCCTTCTTAATCCACCTGAATCACATTCCAATCAATAACATGATTAGCATCAGGTATATATTTCTTGAGCAATGATACATGGAATACATTATGAACAGACATATCTGCAGGCAATGTAGGCAGATAAGATACTGGACCAATCCTCTCTAGGATTTCAAACATCCCACAATAGCGAGCTACCAACTTTGAACAATTTCCCAACTTCAAGGAACTTTTGTTGGCTTTCACTTTCAAAAATAAATGGTCTCCCACTTTAAATTCCTTGTGAGTTCTTCCCTTATCATCATAGATTTTCTATCTATCCTTGGTGTTGGGTATGTGTTATATTATTTGCATGTGTGTGTGTGTGGGTGCATCAGATACGACGACTGTGTCTGACGATCCCTTCACCTAGGATTAAGGGATTAGGGTTTTGGTATCTACGGAAATTTTTTTTTTGGGCGGTTATTTGCTATTTTTAGCAGATTTTGTTATTTTTAGCTGATTTGTAAATTAATCCCGGATTAAGGGATTAGGGTTTTGGTATCTACGGAATACCTAAAAACATTGTATATATTGTATGGCGAATGGTGAAATTCGACATAATGAAAAAGAAAGGTTTTCCCGGTTGAGGGTTTCCGGTAAAGATCTCTATGTATTCTGTGTATGAACCATTGATTAATTTCTGTATTGCTTAAGAATATATATATGCATTGCTTTACCTCGCAGGTTTAAAACTTACATGTGGTATCAGAGCACGTTTTTGGCTTCAAAGGGACGCCTTTGTTGCTGAGGGTTTGGCTCGGTCTTGATAGATCAAGTTTATCTTGGGTCTGTGATAAACCTGGGTTCAGTGGGAGCTTTTG
>SNQJ01S0016844.1:181088-203886 GCA_010110895.2 Picea sitchensis | reverse complement strand
ATAATGAAAAAGAAAGGTTTTCCCGGTTGAGGGTTTCCGGTAAAGATCTCTGTGTATTCTGTGTATGAGCCATTGATTAATTTCTGTATTGCTTAAGAATATATATATGCATTGCTTTACTTCGCAGGTTTAAAACTTACACTTGGCAGCCTTTAAATTTTGTTTTATTTTTATCATTTTCTCCTCCATTTCCCTGAGTAAATCCATAGCAACCACTTCTCTATCTGCTTGGTTATCCCAACTTACTGGTGTGTTGCACTTTCTTCCATAAAGTGCCTCAAATGGGCTCATCTTTAGAGATGTTTGGTACCCATTGTTGTAAGCAAACTCTACCAAGTGTAGGTAGTCTTCCCATTTTGATGGTTTATCCATCACATACATCCTCAACATATCTTTGATCACTTGATTCACCCTTTTTGTTTGTCCATCTAATTCTGGATGATAAGTTGTACTAAAACTCAAATTTGTTCCAAATCCATTAAATAATCCCTTCCAAAAATTTGAGGTAAATTTTGGATCTCTGTCAAACACAATTGTCTTGGGTATGCCATGTAATCGACCAATTTATTTTATATAGACATCAGCAATGTTGGCTTCCTTGTGAGTGAGCTTAACTGGAATAAAATGGGAAACTTTAGTAAGCTTATCCGCCACTACCATGATAGAATCATGTTGCTTGTTTGTTCTGGGCAGTTTGGTGATGAAATCCATTGTTACAACTTCCCATTTCCCCTAAGCAATGGGTAATGGTTGTAGCAAACCAGCTAGGTGTTTGTGATCATATTTCACTTTTTGACATTCCAAACATTTAGAAATAAAATAAACAACTTATTTCTTCATCCCTGGCCAATAATATTGGTTCTTGACAACTGCAAGAGTTTTCTGATATCCTGGGTGTCCAACATAAGGTACATTATGCATTTCTTTCAATATCATATTTTTCTATTCCTGGGAATTTGGTACATAAATTATTTCCCTACACATGAGAATCTCATCATTATTTAGCTTGTATTCTTCAATTTTCTACTGCAAATTACCTTGTTGTAATTTTCCCACTAATTCCTTGTATTGCAAATCTAATTTTGCAGCCTCTAAAATTCTTGGTTTCAAATCTGATTGGTACATGCTAATGGTTGTAGCATGCAATTCATGCACTCTTCTGTTGAGTGCATCAACCACTTTGTTCTCTTTCCCCTTGATATGCTTTATATCAAATTCATATTCACTTAGAAATTCTAACCATATGCTTTGCCTAGCATTTAGAGTTGGTTGATCAAATAAATATTTCAGACCATTATGGTCTGTCCTAAACTTAAAACTTTTCCCCATGAGGTAGTGTCTCCATTTCCTCAAGGCATGCACTATGGTTGCCAACTCCAAATCATGAGTGGCATAGTGTCTTTCATGCTCCTTCAACTTTCTTGATTCATAACATATAACAAATCCATTTTGAATGAGGACTCCACCAAGTCCTTATTTAGATGCATCTGTGCATACAATGAAGTCTTCATTTGGGTCTACAATCCTTAGTATTTGAGCACTTGTTAATAATTGTTTCAAGTGTTGGAAGCTATTTTCACAATCCAATGTCCACTGAAACTTCACACCCTTTCTTCGCAAGGAAGTGATTGGGTGTGCAATCTTTGAGAATCCTTCAATAAATATCCTATACTAGCCTACAAGGCCCATGAATGATCTGACCTCTATCACATTCTTTGGCATTGACCATTCTCTAATGGCCTCTATCTTCTTAGGATCCATTGCTATCCCATACTTTGAAATGATATGTCCCAAATAATGATTTTTCTTCTGATAAAATGAGTACTTGCTCCATTTAGCATACAACTGATGCTCCCTTAATACTTGCAACACCATCCTCAAGTTTTCTTCATGCTCTTATTTTGATTTATAATATATAATAATGTCATCCAAAAATACAATGACAAACTTGTCCAAATATTCTCGGAAAACACCATTCATTAAGCACATGAAAACAACTGGTGCATTTGACAACCCAAATGGAACCACTGTGAACTCATAATGACCATACCTTGTCCCAAAGGTGGCCTTGCTGATATATTCCTCTTTAATACTTACCTGATGGTATCTCGACTTGAGATATATCTTTGAAAATATCTTTGCATCCTTAAATTAATAAAAGACATCATCAATCCTTGGCAGAGGATACTTGTTCTTTACAGTCACTTTATCCAACTATCTAAAATCAATGCACAATCTTAATGTCTCATATTTCTTCATCATGAACAATATTGGGGCACTCCAAGGTGACACACTTGGGTGTATATACCCCTTCTTCAGAAGTTATTCAAGCTACATTTGTAACTTCTTCAGCTCTGGTGTACTCATTTTGTAAGGAGTCTTTCACATTGGAGATGCTCCAGGCATTAAATTGATAGAGAAATCAATATCTCTCTTTGGGGGTAGTCCTAGTACCTCCCTAAACACATCTTCAAACTCTTTTAGGACTGCATAATCTTCCAAATTTGGCACCTTATCTTTAGGTGTCTCTTCCATACGAGCTGCAAATATTTGACACCCTTTCTGTAACATCTCTTCAACTACAATGCTGAAATTTGTTTGATGGTTATTGCCCTAGGAATTACCTACACTCTCCTTAGTCTCCCTTCCTCATCCAAGCAAGTAAATGTCTTATTATGACAGTCTAGAATAGAATGATGTTGGTCCAACCAGTCCATCCCAATTAGACAGTCATAAGAACCTAAAGGCAAGATATTCAATTTTTCCCTAGTGTTTAGTCCATTCATGTCCATAAGACATGACTTTACCATATCATTAACTTTTATTTTGGCTCTGATATCCAGTTGCACCAACCAAGATTTTCCATTCTTGCTTCTTCGAAAATGCAAACTTTCCACCATCTTAGGATCTATATAACTATGACTAGCTATTGAATCAATTAAAATAACAATAGTTTGGTTGTTGATCATACCTTCCACTTCAATCATATGTGATTGATACTTTGTTTGCTTGTTGTCTAGAGATTCATAGATCCTTGGTACATTTCCGCCCATGTCTTCCATTGTTTCATCTTGCTGTACATTGTGAACAATCCTCACTTGTTCACCTCTGTGAGGATAATCTTTGAACATATGATCTCCTTTACAACCCCAACATTGTATAGGTGGTTGCCTTGGTCTTTGACCTCCTGCCTCAATCTTTTTGAGCTCTTTAGAAGTTGATTGTCCTTGAGGATTATTTCTAAAGAATGGTGGCTTAGTCCCCTTCTTCCTCTAATCCATATTGAATTTATTTTTTTCTTCCCAAGCTTTTTGGAAAGTTGGCCTTGTTTGTTTTTATCATAGAAGCATTTAGCTTGCCTTATGGTTTCCTCCAATGTCTTAGGATCAACATACTGTATTTTTTCACTGATGAATGCTGGAAATCCACTCAAATACCTTTGAATCTTAACTATTTCATCGTTGATGAAAGAGACATACTTCAGCATTTCTAAAAACCTTCTTTCATATTCATCCATGGTCATACTCCCAAGCTTGAGTTCAAAGAACTCTTTCATTTTCTTGTCATAGTATCTCTTAGTCAAGTATTTATTTTCAAAGTACTTCTTGAATTCTCTCAAAGTAACACTTTTCTCTTTAATCTGTTGCACCTGCACAAGTTGATCCCACCACATGAATGTTTTTCCCTTGAGTTTATATAAGGAAATTCTACCTTCTGCACTAGATGAATAACTATGCAATTGAAAATAATTTCTCATGCCCAACAACCATGTCTCTACATATTCATCCTTCTTGTATTCACCATCAAATGTAGAAGGTTTCATTTTGTTCATTTCTCCTTGTAGCTCATCCACTCCAGACCCCTTATGCTCTCTGACAAGGGATGGACTTGAGCTGCTATGTGATCTCTTATTGGAATTCCTAGGGGAGTGGTGGTGATGTCGGCTAACACTCCTCGCTCTTCTTTTCTCATCAGGAGGCTTGTGACTTCCATATTTTCTTGAGCCACTCTCCTTATCCAATTTATTTTCTATTTTGTTCAAACTCTTCATTAACTTCATGTTGAAGTCATCTTGATTCTCCCTGGCTCTCATAAGCCTTTCATTATAACATTTATGGCTTTGAACATCCTTATGCAAAAATTTTAATGGTCTCTACCATATTCATGTTTTCATCTCCTACTTGTCCATGTTTATTGGAGTTTGTTCCTTCAATGCCCAAATGGACATCCATCCCTCTGATTTCATCTTCGTGGTTGTAATTCCCCTATGCCTCTTCCATTCCTATGGAATATTTTTTTATCCTGATCTAATCTAGTTGTTGTTAACTCTGCAAAATGTGCAGCCAAGAAAACTTTGTCAGACTAATTGTTTCAACAATTTCATGAAAATATGAATCATTATTGTTCAATAATATATCAGAACTCTTTATTCTGATTTCCTGGAAAATTGAATGCCAAGATCAATTTTCTTGGTGGATAATTATATTCTACTATCCGAGACCTTTCCAACACTTGCTCCCATGCTCAAATTCGAGTCTTGATCATAAAGTTATGGTTATTTGAAAATTGCTCATTAATTTTTCTGCTCATTTTTCAACTCGGCGCGACTCTGCACTGTAATTATGCATTTTTGCACCTAATCCATTGGATTTTTCATATAATTTCAATTGTGTTTATTCATATACATATTATTGTCACTCTATCCAAGTTTCACCTCATTGTGGCTTTCAGGATGCTAGTTATAGCCTATTGAAGTTCTAGACCAATTCGTGTTTTTGGTCTAGAATGCTACAGGTACCTTATTTTCCATATTAAAAAAAAAATTAACATGGCTAGAAATTTAATTGAGCTCTAGGAATGTCTTCTATGGATTAATATATTTCCATTGACTTCTCCTGTGCCTCAATCTGATTCCAGAGCAGAATGTTATGGCTCTTGGAAGTTAGATGGGTCTTAAAATTTACCTTCTATTGTTTGTGTTGTAACTTTCTCATAAAACCTCCGTCTGATGAACAGGTTACACCATTAGAAAGATCTCTCTGAGCTCTTTTATTTGAGCTGCAAAGACAGAGTGTACATTGTTACACTCTGCTATTGTGGTTTTTGTGTTGCTAAAAATTCTCTTAAGGGCCTCAAAAACACGTTGCAAAAAGATGACACTCAAACAGTATAAAACGTTGCAGAAAATCATTGGTTTTATGTTGTTGTCCACCCTCCAAACGACTTCCTGCGCATAAAATTCAACCTATACACCCACATTTAGCATGCACAGCAACACCACAAGGTAAATCGTGCTCTGCGCACCTATAACCACTATGCATCACTTCTTTGTCATGCCAACAACTGGCGCGCACTACTTTTGTGTCGCGTGCCAATATCCACCGCACAAAGTTTTGGTTCTTGCACCATTATCTGTTGCACGCAATTTTTGTATCGTACACTGATATTCAGCATGAATTTCCCTCTACACGCTTCTCCATGCAAAATTTTAGTATGCCCCCATCGTGCACTAGTACTCTTCGTGCACCATTTACTAAACTGTCACACGACAACATTATACCCATATTGCATGCACACCAACAAAACTCGATGTGCTCTGCGAATACTATGCACACCATGCGCACCATTATTATGTGTGTGCACAACACGCACACCTTAGTATGTGTATGGCACAATGCTAAATTTAGTGCGTGCACCCGCACATCAACATTTTTCCGCACGATGCCAAAATTTAGTGTGCACACCTGCACACCAACATTTTTCGACGTGGTGCCAAAATTTAGTGTGCACACCACCATTTTTCGACACGGTGCCAAAATTTAGTGTGCACACCAACATTTTTCGACACGGTGCCAAAATTTTGTGCGCACACCCGCACACCAACATTTTTCTTCACGACACCAAAATTTAGCACTCACACCAGCACGCCAATCTTTTTCCGCGCGCCGCCAAAATTTAGCGCACGCATTAGTATGCCAATATATTGCCGCGCAGTGTCAAATTTTTACATATCACAAGATTTTTACTGTGCATCATGCATTTTTAGTGCACTCACCTACGCACATTCATTTTTATTCGCATCAATTCCTCGTGAATTCTGCTGCAGAAATTGGGGATTTTTCCTAAATTTTTCCCCAATTTACCATAGACATTCTACAACCATGAAATTCGTTCAATTTCACCCCAATAACACCAATTCAACCTCTGTGGTTTGACATTTTTTGAAATGAATTTTTCCCACAATCAATTCATGAATTGAGAATTCTATTTACTAATATCGCTCCATATGTCATGGCTTTACTGTAATTTCAAATTCAACCAATTCCAGGTCTAAATTGCCTAGAACAAATATTAAACCAATAATATCTCACCACTTTGCCGAATTTTTCGATTTTCCCATGAATTTAACAACAAAAATTGGGGATTTTCCCAATTCCGCGTCGTTTTTTCTAAAATTTATCATGGATGTTCTCAAACTGGAAATTTGGCCACTTCGAAAAAAATTCTCTGTGAAACTTCAACTCAACGTGTTCATCCCATCTAGGCTCAGTGTTGAAAACTAAATCTCTGATACCATATTGTAACATCCCCAACTACCCAGGTCGGCCCACACTTTCGTTCTCTCTGCGGAACATATTGTAACATACCCAACATCCAACTGAGTTATGCCACATAAATTTTTTGAACTGCATGCAATTAAAACATATACACACAGAACTCTTGCGGAAATTTATATATAAATGTAAACAGACAAATACATATGTAAATGCACGGATTCACACTGAAATAACGCAAACATATGCATGCATCATACACAGGAAATACCCATAAATATACAGATAGTTATAACCACACATAGGAAAAACCCATAAAAATACACACGTAAATAACAATGCGGCATGCAATTTTTTCACACAATTGACACTTATCTTGGTAAGAATATCACCAACTACGTACAGACCTTCCATGAACCTCCCAGCCTTAAACCACACTGCTCATCACTCTCAGCAGTGGGTCACCCCCCAGCTGGGACTAAACTCCACCCGGTTAAATGGATTCCTAATCAGGCTAATGGTTCATAGACAACAGGAAAGACTCCATCACAGGTTCGAAATCAAACTAAAAGCCCATAGTCCCTCATTCCCCACATGCTTGTCCCACCCCAGGAAGTGTGTCTCTTCTCTCCTCAATAGTCTTTCGACTTCCCCACTTCCTTTCCGGGCTTCATCAACAGGTCGGACATGAAGTCTCAGAGCCCTGTAGCTGTAGTTGAGCACCTTCAGGAAATCAATTCCCAACAATTCTCTCACCCAGAGAGAAACTGCTCACGGGCCTAACAACTCGCTTCTTTAGTCTAGCTCCCAAGATAACTAGCTAAAAAACAAGTATGGCTATGGATACTAGTTCAGGTACAGTCATGAAGATACGTAGGACATCTCAATGAGTGTGTGAATGATCATGGAATGGTTGAATGATGGAAGAGATGATGGAAAATGAACTAAGTCCAAACAATATGTATACATGTCCCCAACTTGACACTTGTCATGTTGGAATCTACTTTGGTCCACTTGTCCCCATCTTTAGAACTCAGGATAAAATAATTATCCATACTTTATACTTTAAGAAATATTAATATAATATTCTTTTTTGGCTTTAGTTCCTAGCTTAGCCCCTTTTCCTTAACTTTTAGCCCCATCCTTTTCCAACTAGTGGAGTTTAGTCATCCACTCTCTTTTATCGTGGTCAGTCTACATGCAACGATGTATTTTATATTAATGATGAGACATATACTAAAATAGGCGCACTCGCCTTTAACATCTAGGCTCTCCGGCCTAATCATCACAAAACTAGCTCACCAGCCTATAAAACATAACACATACACAAAGGCTCGCTGGCCTCAATATCGTGCACACTTAAGATGCTACATGCGGTATCCTGGAATGTGCACACTTCATCAATTTACTGCACAGTACATGCATGCAATATGCCATGAAAGGTTCATACAAAAATTATATCAATCGACTCACCAACTTAAGCACATTTGCATTTACATTTACAATTGGGTTTGGCCTAGGGATATTACAATGAAGTTGGTGACCGAATTTTATTACGGGTGAAGCCGCACAAGAGTTCTATCAAGTTTGGAAAGGGTGATAAAATATCTCCTAAGTTTGTGGGACCTTTCAAAGTTGTGGAAAATAAAGGACCCGTGGCCTATCGACTAGCCTTGCCTCATTCTTTGAGGCGTATGCATGATGTTTTTCATGTATATGTTTTGAGACATTATGTCAGTGATCCTACACATGTGATTGACATGAGTTCCTTGCAAGTGTTAGATGAAGGTTCAGTCACGGCGGAGCCAATTCACATTCTGGACCATCACATTCGACAACTATGACGTTGATTAGGTCAAGGTCCACTAGGACAATTATAGTCCACACTCAGCTATTTGGGAGGATGCATATGATATGCATCAACAATTTCCTTACTTGTTTGATAGATTAGACATACAGATCTTGTCATATACTTTATTTACTTCATTTTTATATACTATAAAACTTAAATATGAAGTTTAAAACAAGAGGGCGTGTATGTAACAACCCACTCCTGCAAGCACATGTTATGGACTTATTCTTTGAGGACACTTGCATGCAAGTGATCCGGTTATAGTACACGGTTATTGTTTCACTTATGGATTTTCATGATGATGTTGATGATTGTGATATAATGTTATTAGATATATATGTATTGACAAATACTATTGACAAATTTACCTGATTGTGCAGAACACTTGACAGATTGTGGATGACGAGGGCATCAATGGGCCTCCTTGGACTCCAGATTGAGTCAGGGAGTGGATTGTATTGGTTTGAGTATTTCATTTATGCATATGTGACATATGATATATTATAGTATGATTTTCTATATGGATCATTGACAGTGTTTCATTGATGGACACATGATGATGAATGTTTTCTAATATGACTCACATAAGGAGTAAAGGGGCCATGCACATAGACAAGATATTAAGGGAGAGTTGTGGCAGAGTCCCTGTCACAACCTACTAGGACTCTCATCGTGGCTCGGATTGTAGGTTAATGATTACCTAGTTCAAGAGGTCCACGATGTCGTGAGGGAAGACTTCTAAGGAGCACGCAATAAGGCGGGGTCTTTATTCCTTAGAATCCCTTAGTCTCTCACAAGGTCTCCCAAGTGGAGCGTTGACTCCAAGGGTTGGACAACTACCAAAACCAATCAAAGGTGAGTGGCACCCTTGGAGCACGAAGTGCATCTTGAAGGGCATTGTAAGGTAGCTAGAGAGGTAGTGGGGGGGCCTAGAGGGCCCATAGTGATAATAGTGGAGGTCATTCAATATAACGTGGACTAGGTCCACTATATTATTAAATAAGGCCCACTATGGTAGTTAGATATAATAAATTGCTAATTAGATATAATAAATGTAAGAGGACTTCTTAGAAGGTTCTACTTCTAGAAGATTCCTCCTCTAGAATGTTCTTAGGTGATGGTAGCACTATATAAAAGGATTCAAGCAATGTAATGAGATATGAAGAAAAGTATTGTATTTGGAGCGGTAGCTCAATAGGAGGATGCCCCCTCGAAGAGGCAAATGAACAGGAGAGGATCACTTCCATAATAGGATCTATTGTATGGTGTTGCCCTACCTCAAGGGTTTTGGTAATAATAAAGTGTGGTTTCTTCTATCTTGCTTTGTGGATCTATTGTGTATTCAGTAATTGTATTGATGATATTTTCAGATCTGGTATAGGTACTTAACAATTGGTATCAGAGCACTTTCCTTGGGCAGACATTGTGGGCAAATATTTTTTATTTTTGCAGATTTTGTTTTGGAGAAGAAAAAAGAGGGCCGCGACATTCTCAAAGATTTTAGTATATTTATGTTCAAAATTTGTAGAAAATGGTTGTATATATGAGTTCCTCTCAGAAAAATACCCAAGTTGAAAAAAACAATTGTCCGAAACGGAGTCCGGAAGGTCAAGATATTGAGGTTTTAAAATCTGCAATTTTCAGGGTTTTTTCTGCGGACGGTGGCGCGATTTGTTTTTATTTCTGTAGCATTTGGAGACCAAATTTGCCCAAATAAATTACATATCTGAGTTCCTCTTAAAATTTCAACCAATTTCAAAAAAAAGATCAGCCGAAACGGAGTCCGGGAAGTGAAGTTATGAACATTTTAACTTCAGCAGTTTTTTAGGGTTTTTCAGAAAAAACCGCGATTTTCTGTTGTAATTTATTGTTCTATTTTTTGGGGGGTTTTCGTGACGGCTGCGAAACCGAAGGATTCATAGGGTGCTCAGATGACTATTTCTTCTCAAAACCTGAAAGAAATTCTTGAATCATTCAAAGTCCAATTGTTGGACAGATTGGATGCATTTGCACATGGTCTCACAGACAGTCTCACAAACAGTCTCACAGACGGCCTCAATGATAGTTTTCGTAGTATTCAAGATTCATTGAATAACATGCAAGAAAGATTTCTTATGGATGGCCTCACGGATGAATATAATCAAGAAATATATGCTTTGTATGATTTTGAGGATGATTGTGATGATTGGTATATGGATAGTTGTCATTTTTGGGATGACAACCACTTCCATATTTTATTTGATGACTCCACTCCACCTCTGTAAAGAAAATCAATGTCCCACATCAGGAGCCAGTTACCAGCGTTCAGTCTGCATATTCTACAGTGGTATTATTCCTTCTAGATTATGCTATGACCCTTTTCCACTATATGGATGGATCTTCTTATTTGGATCTACATGATAGGTGTCAGTCTTTGGAGCATCATTTGGAGTTGGTTATTGGGTTCCAAAATCTTCCACGGGGAGTTCACATGAGCACTTCGACATGGGACCCGGGCTTACAATGGTGGTTGGACTACTTCAGCATGGTGGACTTCCTTTCTACATGGGACATTAGTTCTTCAGTCTTCTTCAACATTATGGTCCACAATTATCCATGGGACCCTGGTATATAGTTGTACATCAAGCGTTGAGGACAACGCTTTCATAAGGGGGATGGAATGTAAGGTAGCTAGAGAGGTAGTGGGGGGGCCCAGAGGGCCCATAGTGATAATAGTGGAGGTCATTCAATATAAGGTGGACTAGGTCCACTATATTATTAAATAAGGCCCACTATGGTAGTTAGATATAATAAATGGTTAATTAGATATAATAAATGTAAGAGGACTTCTTAGAAGGTTCTACTTCTAGAAGATTCATCTTCTAGAATGTTCTTAGGTGATGGTAGCACTATATAAAGGGATTCAAGCAATGTAATGAGATATGAAGAGAAGTATTGTATTTGGAGTGGTAGCTCAATAGGAGGATGCCCCCTCAAAGAGGCAAGTGAACAGGAGAGGATCTCTTCCATAATAGGATCCATTGTATGGTGTTTCCCTACCTTAAGGGTTTGGTAATAATAAAGTGTGGTTTTTTCTATCTTGTTTTGTGGATCTATTGTGTATTCAGTATTTGTGGTTATTATATTGGTAGATCTATTCAGGTTCACAACTCCGGCCAAGGAAAGTGCTCTGATACCACTTGTTAAGATCCTGAATAGATCTACAAATATAATCACCACAAATATTGAATACACAATAGATCCACAAGCAACATATAATAAACCACACTTTATTATTACCAAACCCTTGAGGTAGGGCAACACCATACAATGGATCCTATTATGGAAGGGATCCTCTCTTGTTCACTTGCCTCTTCGAAGGGGCTTCCTCCTAATGAGCTCCAGCTCCAAATACAATACTTCTCTTCATGTCTCATTACATTGCTTGAACCCCTTTTATATAGTGCTACCATCACCTAAGAATATTCTAGAGGAGGAATCTTCTAGAAGTAGAACCTTCTAAGAAGTCCTCTTACATTTATTATATNATGGAATGTAAGGTAGCTAGAGAGGTAGTGGGGGGGCCCAGAGGGCCCATAGTGATAATAGTGGAGGTCATTCAATATAAGGTGGACTAGGTCCACTATATTATTAAATAAGGCCCACTATGGTAGTTAGATATAATAAATGGTTAATTAGATATAATAAATGTAAGAGGACTTCTTAGAAGGTTCTACTTCTAGAAGATTCATCTTCTAGAATGTTCTTAGGTGATGGTAGCACTATATAAAGGGATTCAAGCAATGTAATGAGATATGAAGAGAAGTATTGTATTTGGAGTGGTAGCTCAATAGGAGGATGCCCCCTCAAAGAGGCAAGTGAACAGGAGAGGATCTCTTCCATAATAGGATCCATTGTATGGTGTTTCCCTACCTTAAGGGTTTGGTAATAATAAAGTGTGGTTTTTTCTATCTTGTTTTGTGGATCTATTGTGTATTCAGTATTTGTGGTTATTATATTGGTAGATCTATTCAGGTTCACAACTCCGGCCAAGGAAAGTGCTCTGATACCACTTGTTAAGATCCTGAATAGATCTACAAATATAATCACCACAAATATTGAATACACAATAGATCCACAAGCAACATATAATAAACCACACTTTATTATTACCAAACCCTTGAGGTAGGGCAACACCATACAATGGATCCTATTATGGAAGGGATCCTCTCTTGTTCACTTGCCTCTTCGAAGGGGCTTCCTCCTAATGAGCTCCAGCTCCAAATACAATACTTCTCTTCATGTCTCATTACATTGCTTGAACCCCTTTTATATAGTGCTACCATCACCTAAGAATATTCTAGAGGAGGAATCTTCTAGAAGTAGAACCTTCTAAGAAGTCCTCTTACATTTATTATATCTAATTAGCCAATTATTGTATCTAACTACCATAGTGGATCTTATTTAATAATATAGTGGACCTAATCCACCTTATATTGAATGACCTCCACTATTATCACTATGGGCCCTCTGGGCCCCCCCACTACCTCTCTAGCTACCTTACAGGCACATCGCATAAATAAAACTTGAGTCATCGAATCTAGGTGGACTAGAAAACCTTGAAGAATAACGATAAACCTTGAAAATATTTAGACATTGTCATATATGAATAAATAATGGGTAATTTGTTAATTATAAATCCCTATAAGAGTCTAAATCTTTTCAAAAAAAAAATTAAACTAAGTATAAGTTTTGTAAAGAGGCTAAACTGAAATTATTAACTAAATAAAAAATAGGAATGAGGTAAATCAATTTAAGAATTTAGGAAAATGAAATAAGTCAAAAGAATTAATATAATACACATGTGTGCAAGAAAGTAACAAATTGTGTACACATAGAATGGTATCTAGAGTCTAGTTAACTAGAAGAAGACTCATATTTTAACTCAAATTAGATTTAGTAAGGTGTCAATAATTAAATGGGAATATGGGGTGGTACGGAGACAACTTGGAGTGATTTAAGGAGCACTTTTAGGAAGAGTGAGGGAAATTAACTTTAATTAAATAAAATGTCGAATTTCTTCTGCAACTTGGGGAGAGGGTGACAAGTGTAAGGGGGAAATAATTCTAACTTGTTTAATTAAAAAACAAATTGATTGTGCAAGGGGGATGTGTCATTAGGGAAAGTCTTATAAAGAAAATGCTCTAGAGGGAAAAGGGATCACACTATTTATTGGTAAAGTTATGCTTCCGAATTATTTTTGACTGGTTTATCTGGTGAGAGTTGGGATACCCAGCTTGATAGAAAGTGGTAGCTCTACCTTGCGAGACAAGCTGGGAGCTAGAAGATTTATGGTTGTGTGTGTGGCCCCTTTGCAGCTCAGGGGGCTAAGAGGGAAGAATATTACCCCTAGTGTTGGTTGGGAGGTACCGGTGAAATCTCAATGATTAGGAGGCGGAAGACGGAAGGAGTGCCAGTTGCTGAAGAACATCTTCGACTTTGACGTCGCGGGTTGTGGTAATTCTAATTTTCAATTGGTTATTTGTATTAAGATTTAATTATATATAGCATGTATAAATTTGCCGAAACATATTGTAATTCAAAAATCAAATGGATACGTTCCTTGATGTTTGCGAATCTAGAATGTGCAATTCTTGACCAGTTGTCATTTCGATTTTTACATAATTAATTGGAAATTTCTAGTTCTTTGTCTTCTTGTTCGATCCAGAATTTAGAATTATGTTGTTTCCAAGGTAATGTACAGTTCTCATTCCTGGTCCAGTTTTCTTTGTTGAATTCGATGGCACATACAAATTTGAATTGTTATGTTGCGATAATTGGTAGGTTTCCTTCTCTAGACCAGGAAGAGGATTTCATTTGATAGTGGTTCAGTAGTAACCATAGAAAAAAATTTAATTTGATGCCTTGGTTGTATGTCGAAACCTTATTATCATCATGATGAATAGCCAACAAATGATTACCATCCCGAATTATCCTCTGGTGCAATCGCTGTCAGTTAAGATTGTTTTAGACTGAATTTAAATTCTCGTATGATTACCACAGATTCCAATATGATTTACTCTTTGGCCTTGGTCTGTTGCTTATTTATGTTGTTCAAGTTTTTAGTGTAGTCAATCCATCGAAGAACAGATACAATGATTTCCTTCCTCCGTTTGGTTCCTTTCAACGATTTTAAGGAGCCCTCCCCTATACGTATCACGCGCAGTGAGGATATTATCCCTATCGAATTTGATTGGTTCGCCCCTGTACGCATCACACGCAGTAGGGAGATTATCCATGTTGAATTTGATTGGTTCTCCCCTGTACGCATTACACGCAGTGTGGGAAATTTAACCCTGTTGTATTTCTATTGGATTCGCCCCTGTACACATCACACACAGTTTGGGAAATTTAACCCTATTGTATTTCGATTGGATTCGTCTGCTTCTTCATGTTCCCTCCAATAACCTTCAAACTCATTGGACCTTTATTTTCCATATCCGGAATATCAATATGCATGTCTTTAATAACTTCCTATTAAGTATTTTAAAATTAAAAAAACATTCAAAGACTTCAAACTTTGGTGCTAGGAGATATATCCATACTTTTGACAAAAGGTAAGTGAATATAACCCACCACTCTTGACAAGCAACTCATCAATCCGCATAAGTCACTAAGCATGAACTCTAGAATCGATTATTTTAACTTAATGAGATTATGTTGAGAGTATTCAAGGGCATCTCTGCAATACTGTTAGTGATAGTCAAGATTGTATAATCATTGAAGGACTTCAACAGAGCCATTAATAATGAACATCACTTCCTTCTTTTCCATTTGTAATGGTATATGCATTTATCGATTTATTTTTTTAAGAGAAACTATTTTGTTTTGTTTCATCTAATTTTAAGGTGATGTTAATGTATGATTGATTAGTAATTAGATTACTCTTGCTCCATGAAAAAAATGTTGATATATGATTGATTAAGTAACTAGATTACTATTGCACCATTAAAATAATGTTGATGTATGATTGATTAGTAATTAGATTACCCTTGCTCCATGAAACTAATGTTGATGTATGATTGATTAAGTAATTAGATTACCCTTGCACCATGAAAACAATGTTGATATATGATTGATTAAGTAATTAGATTACTCCTGCACCATTAAAATAATGTTGATGTATGATTGATTGAGTAATTAGATTACTCTTGCACCATGAATTAAGGTTGATGTATGACTGATAATGTAGACTGGAGTTATGATATGTCATCGATTAAGGGACTTAGATACCTCCTTGTTCATGGGAACAGTCGCCAGCCATGACCCCTTAAGTGGTCAAATTCAATCGGATGAATCCTCATTTTGAGGGTTGCTTATGTGTCCTGGAGGTCCTAACCATGCAAGGTAGGTCGGGCGGGTAGTTCTTTAATATTTAGTGGCATGGTTGATCATTTATTTATGTTTTTCTTCAGTTCATTGTGATGTGTTGAATGGCGTCACTAATTATGTTTATCTGTTGATCATGTGTCACTATTATTTATTATGTTAATACATTGATTATGTGTAGTTATTAATCATGATAAAGTTTCAAGAGTGTCTCTATTAATTATGATGTGACTTTCCTAACACCAAAAAAAAATTCTTACGTCTTGGACTTACTTGTTGTCGTAACGGAGGGGATGTTACACAAGATCACTATAGTTTTTATGGCTTAGAAGGTTAGGAAGATTGATATTATGACAGATATTTTGAAATTGAGATCTAGTTTGGGTATATGCAGGGCACTATAGGAGAAAGTGATTTCACATTCAACATTCTTAGTGTCACAAAGGTGACATATTCTTTCAAGTCATGGTGTTTTTGGAGTTTTCCAATTCCCAATATCACTATGTAGATGAAAAGAATTACTTCTAAATGTAGTAATATTGATTCTCTTTTTAACACTTGTCAAGATAGAAAGATACTTTTGACCTTCAATATTAGGGTTAGCCACCTCCTTAAAATATCATAATTTCCTTTTATCCTCTAATTCTTTATAACACCATATATTCTCCTTAAATTTAGCTTGAAAAATATTTTTAATATTATCAGTATTTTGCATAATAACTTCTTCTTTTATTCCCCAATTATTTAGCCAAGACTTGGCATCATTATGTCATCCCTGCTTGAGCCATTGGTGATTTTATCTAGAGTTTGAATAAATTTTTGGGTGCCTCTTGTTATCCACGTTGTTTATCTTGTTCTTGTACATTAAGTACATCATAGTTTTGCTCTAAATGGGGGGAAATTCTTTCTTTTATGAGGAGGATATGATAGATTGTATTGCCTTTAATTTTGAGATTATAATTTATAAAATTATTTTCGATCTATTCTATCTTTCCCCGGGATTCTCGAGAGATACTACATCCCCAAAATTCACATCGATACAAGATAACAGGAGTGAGAAGAGTCTCAAATCAGATCTTTTCTTATCCCACAGCCAAAGATCTACTAATTTACAATTATTTTCAAGCACATAATAATCTTACCACCCTTCATTTATCATTTTTCTCAATGATATAGTTCCAATTGAGATTTTGATGAATATCAATTCCAATATACTTGTATTAAGGCACTTCCTCGAAGTTATTGTTTTCATATACAAAAGTACCATAAATGATCTTGTTAGAATTAATTATCATAACCTTTGTTGTGTTAGTGGTCACAGTGATTCCTATATGAGAGAAGAAGTCCTTGAGAATGATAACCTACTTACTGAGGTTATAGGAATTCCTTGCTATAAGAACAATACCATGAGCATATAAAATAAGGGTGATTAATATACTAGCAAGAGTTGGTCCAACACAACCTACAAGATCTAGACAAGTTTCCAATGTGTCAATGTAAATGCCTAAAAGTGTAGTGGATAGGGGATGACATTTCTTGTCTCCTATATTGCAATTAATTCTTATGACCAACCCTTAGTTCTCTTAAACTTAGCAATATCGTTCTCATACAAACTTAACACAATAGTTATTAGCTTGAAGGGAACTTTTATCTTTTCTTTAACCTTTTCCAAAGGTTGGTCCTAGGAAAAAAGTAAAAACATTTCTTAAAGTTGACAAAAAAACAAAGGATATTGGTTGTATTGTTGTGACACTCCTCTGCAATGATCCTAAGTGTCACAAGGTGGTCCATGGTTGAATGATAACCTCAAAATCTAGCCTTGCCTTAAGATTTTTTTCCATGGCTTTCTATCTATATTCTTATCGTATTTTCCAAAACACTTCCATATACCTTAGCTAAAATGGGGTTAATCATAATGGTCCTATGATTAGAGAGATTGATTTTATCCCCACTTTTAAAAATAGGTACAACGAGACTTTGAGTCCACAGTTTAGGTTAGCCTTGCTTCACTGCTAAATTAGCTAGCTTGTGTATGTGAGGGATTAGAATAAGCCCTCCAATTTTTCATATTTCAGATTTGCATCCTTCAATGTCCTTAGCTTTCCCATTTACAAGTGGCTCAACCCCAAACTTTATGCCTTCTATAGAAAAAACTTCATTTTCTATAGAACGTTTTGGAATGTTGTCCATGACATTACGGGATTCGTAAATATTTTTAAGGTAGGAATTCCAGTGTGTTGAGGGAATCATATCATTTACTTTATATTTACGAGTTAAAATTTTCCTCCAAAATTTCTTTGGATCTAACTTAGATAGGTTCAGAAACCTCTCTTGCTATGTAGTGCATTTTCTTCTTTTAGTGAAGGGTTTGTATCTATTTCAATGTCCACTTTAAGTAAAATAATTTAATATAAACTTTATATATATACAGAGAGAGAGAGAGAGAGAGAGAGAGAGAGAGAGAGAGAGAGAGAGATGTGTTGATTAAGGTTGGTTGTCATTGATGTCAACCCTTGAACGAATTCCAGTAGCACAAAGATTTGGGTAATGGACCCAAGGTTATTTCAAGTATAATGGTACGAGTTTTAATATATTTGAAGGTAATACTATTCTATATGGATATTACATGTAATTCCATTTTCGGTGGTATGTGGAATGTCACATAACTCCTCACGGTTAGAGCGTTATGGCCATGAGAAGTTGGAATACCCAGGTTTGGGTAATGGACCCAAGTTTGTTTGATGGATAATGGTATGTGTTTTGATATATTTGCAGGTATGACTATTCTATATGGATAATACATGTCATTTCATTTCTGGTGGTATTTGGAACGTCACATAACTCCTCACGGTTTGAGAGTTATGGCCTTATGAAGTTGGAGGACCCTCATATGTCATCTAGAAGCCCCAAAAGGTCAAAGTAGTCAAAGTGTTTTAAGAGATTTTAGAAGGTAAATAATAAAGTGAAGTGATGAATGTACTATAATTCAATGTGAATACAAAATAAATTATTTAAATAATAAATTTAATGGAGAAATTAAAAGTAGGTTGACCCTAAAATAAAGAAAATGGACAAAGTGACCTAGAAGATGCATCTAAGGAAGCTATTTGGAGAATATAAATAAGAGGCAAGGCTCTCTCATTTTATATCACACTTGAGAATATTTAATATCTTTAGGTAACTAAGGTAACCTAATGATATCTAAGACGAATTTCAGAGGGAAGGTGAAGAAAAGAAGGTCGGAATTCAAGGGAGGATAAATTCTTTTGATGATGCTTTCTAAGGTATGTTATTTACAGGTCATCTCACCATTTTCGCAATAAAGTTTTCTATAGAATGAATCAGATCATGAAATTTATATTCCAATGAGGAAACATATCCAAGTATCTGTGGTAAAAAATTTAGCTTGTGGGTGACTGTATTTTTGGATTTACACTCTGTGGAAAATAGGATTTGTGGCTAGTCCTGAAACTAGTCTAAAACATGTGTTTCAGGTACAAATGTCATGAATTCTTCATAATAGCTCCAAATTTAGTAAGACTAAATGTTTTGGTTAGAGTACATTCTTTAGTATTATGTGTAAGATTTTCATATCGATTCAACAAATATTCCATGCGGGGCACACTCTACAAGGTCACTCTCTAGAATAAGCTAGAATTTAGCAAGGTATGTCATTTTTGCTATAACTCCTTTTCTAAGAGGTTTCAAGTAGTGAAAACTGGAGGAATTGCATAAAACAAACTGAAGAACATTTTGTATTATTTTCATATCTTTATTAATTACAGGTACATAGTTATGATTATTTCAAGTTAGGGTTGTTGACTAATCCCAAACTAGTCATGTGAGACTAAAGAAAAGTTTGATGAAAATTCTAGTCTCTTGTTGTGAAAGTTAAGGAAGGTTTGCAAGTATGTGATCATATACACCAGGTCTATTACATATTTACAAATCATATTTAGATGATGAAATTGATGAGGTCTTTTGATTAAGGTACATGTTGGGTACATCGTTGAGACAAGTAGTTGATGAGTTGACACATACATGAGGTGTAAAGTTGATGATGTTGGTACATATTGATGAGTCATAGTTGATTAGTAGTTGACATATGATTGGTACATACTGGTACATGGTTGAATGAACTTATTTATGGTACATGTTGATTACAGGTTGTTTTGTACAGGTTGGTGCATGGTTGATGCACTTGTTTATGGTACAGGTTGATGCATGGTTCATATTTATTGGTACAGGTTTACAATGGTATATCTCAGAGTGATAGTGTGATAATGGTTCCATAATTATACTTCTACTTCAGGGTGGTTGGACGGGGCAAGGACGAGTGGTTGTAGCCACCTTCCAATTGTAGATGAAGAACCTAGGGGGTTGTAGCCTCCTTCTAGTTGTAGCTAGAGAATAGGGGAGTTGGATCTTACCTCAGGTTGTAGTCTGAGAAACAAGGGGGATGGATCCTTCTTCTAGTTGCATTTGGAAAACAAAGGAAGTTGGTGCTTCCAATGAATGTAATTCTTCAAGACATATAAGAAAAAACATTCTGTGTTTTTCTCCCTCTTTGGGTTTCCACATAAAATACTAGTGTACTGTGTATGTGTATGATTATTCATTTGTTCATTTCTTAATTACTCTATAGTTATTGGATGATAGTGCTACATTGATATAACACTCGGATTATATGGTTAAAAATGATTAAATCTCTCTATTACGGATTCACCCCCCCCTCTCAGTAATCCAACAATTGGTATCAAAGCCCATTCCTTCAAAAATAAGTTTAACCATTGAATGGTAGATCATGGAGAAAAACAACTTGTATAAAAATGCAATACCACAATTCAATGGACATAAGTATTCATTTCAGAGCATAAAGATGAAAATATATATATAGGCATAGGGTTTTTAAATTTGGCAATCAATTGTAGATGGATACACATCACCAGCAGTTCCTCTAACAAATGACAAATCAGTGAAACTCAGACAGAATAATTCCAAAACCAAAAATGCACTTCTAAATGGTCTTAGTGAAACGGTATTCACCAAATTTGCACATTGTAAATCTGCTAAAGAGATTTGGGACAAACTTCAAAATATTTATGAAGGAGATTCAAAAGTCAAAGAAACAAATCTTCAAACTTACAGAGGTCAGTTCGAACAACTTAAGATGAAGGAAGACGAAAATATTATAGCTTACTTTTTACAAGTTGATGAAACAGTAAATGCAAACATAGGATTGGGAGAAGAAACCAAAGAATCTGTAACTATTCAAAAAGTACTAAGATCTCTTCCTATGATATTTGATCCTAAGATATCAGCACTAGAAGAAAGGTCATATCTAAACTCAATAAGCATGGACAAATTACATGGAATATTCACAGCATATGAAATTAGAATTGAACAGAAAAATCTAGATATAAAAGAGGCAACCTTCAAAGCATCCAAAATGTCAAAGAAAAAGGGAAGGAAAAAAGAAGAACATAGCAGCAGCAGTGACGTCTCGGAAGATGATGAAGAAGTGGCCAACTTTGTCAAAAGACTGAACAAGGGAACCAATGGTAAGTATAGAGGTAAGTTTTCTTTAATTGGTTTTAATTGTGATGGTATTGGTCATTTTAATAACAAATGTCCTTATAAGAAAAATAGAAATGATGAAGGTTACTCAAAAGGCAAACAAACATATAAAGTCAAAAGAAGCACAAAGAAAGTTTTCAAGAAAATCTTAAGCACCAGAGAATACATCTCATCATCAGATGAAGATGAAGTCAGTGACATTGAAACATAAAGATTTCTATTCATGGCAATAGAAGAATCTGATAAATAAAAATCTGAAGAAGAATATGAAAAAGCCGAAGAAGAATATGAAGAAGTCGAAGAAGAAATTGAAGAGGCATAAGTTGACTACTGAGAGGAATTAATGTGTGTCATAGAAGTTATCAAAAGAGAAAAGAAGAAAAACAAAAAACTACAAGAAGAACTAGACAAGAAAGAAGACACTCAAGAAATAGAACAAATGATCACAAATTTGAAGGTTCAAATAGAAGAAGATAAAAGAATTGAAGAAGCACTCAAAGAACAACTCGAAGAAAAAGACAAGATCATTGGAAATTTGGAAGAAGATATTGTCACATTAAGAAAGGATATTCAAAAGAAAAATATGCAGAATAAGTGAAAAGTTTTGGATTACATTATCAACAGTTAAAAATCTCATCATGACAAGTCCGGACTTGGATGCAATCAAACAGAAAAAGGATCAAGCTGCAAAAAAACAAAGCAAGAAACATATCCAAAAAGGTCTGCAGAAACAATCAAGGGGGATAGGAAGATCTGTTGGATTACTGAGAGGGGGGGGGTGAATCAGTAATAACGTAATTATAATCCTTTTTCGTCAAATGTTATATAAATGTAGAATTATTATCCAATAACAAGCAGTAATAAATAAACAATCACACACATAAACAGTACACCAGTGTTTTATGTTGAAACCCAAATCGGGACAAAACCATGGAATGCTTTTTCTTATATGTCTTGAAGAATTACATTCATTGGGAGCACCAACTTCCTTTGTTTTCCAGCTGCAACTAGAAGGAGGCTCCAACCCCCTAGTTTCTCAAGCTACAACCTGAGGGAAGCTCCAACTCGCCAAATATCTGGCTACAACCAGAAGGAGGCTACAACCCCCAATGTTCTCCGGCAACAACCGGAAGGTGGCTACAACCACCTGTCCTTGCCCCATCCTGCTACCTTGAAGTAGAAGTAGAATGATGGAACCACTGTCACACTATCACTGTGAGATATACCGTTGTAAACCTGTACCAATAAATCTAAACCATGCATCAACCATGCATCAACCTGTAATCAACATGTACCATAAACAAGTGCATCAACCATGCACCAACCTCTAATCAACCTGTACCATAAACAAGTGCATCCAACCATGTACCAAGTATGTACCAATCATGTGTCAACTACTCATCAACTATGACTCATCAATATGTACCAACATCATCAACTATACACC